>ML257720.1:0-10327 GCA_005239495.1 Nicotiana undulata | reverse complement strand
TTTATATAAGCTATTAACTTTTATTTTATTTTGTATAATATAATATCAAGGCAGACAATTTTTCTCCATTTGTTTTGAATTATTGGTAGGTAATTGTGTAAACTTTATGTGACCATACATTACTTGATTTGTAAAAAAAGCTCTTCCCATTTATTTATATATGTATAGTAATCGTGTGGTAATTTTTTATATACCTTATTCTATTCTACATAATTGGGTTAAAATTTTAGCATATTAATGTATAATATTTTTATATTATTATAAAAGCACGAATGTTAAGACACTAAATGTTGATCAACAAAAATATTCTTAAACTTTAATTGAATTTTATACCCTTCAAAAGATAAATTACCTCTTCACAAAATAATTTCATGTTGAATAAAATTATAATATTTAAAACTTTACCAAATACGAGTATAATTACGTGGACTTCCAGTCTTAATCGAATTCCAACATTTTAGCTATTTGGGATGTCGTTTTCTACCTATAATTGGGAATTCTGAAACCATACCAACTCTCCAATGTCAAAAGCAATTTTAACTAACTCTTACCTCTATTTCGTATGAGTAAAAATCTTGTTTAGTGTCATAGTTAAGGAAAATCGAAGTACTCCTATTATTTATGGGGTACGCATGGAAAAAGGTGGCGGCTGCATGATTCATAGGTCTAGACGAGAACAGCAGAATGGTAAAAGAATATTTATATTCTCGAGTAAATCATAGTACTCGAGCTTCTTCAAACAAGAGAATATAAGCGAGGTATAGAGATCGGCAATGAATATAGTTTGAGATGGTAAGAAAAACGAATTTATTGTATTTAAAAGTAAAGAAAGTTTTCAGGAAAAAGAAAAGAAAGGAGAATCTGGATTTGAGGAAGAAACCGAAATAGGAGCCATGCCAAGAACAAGGACGCATAGATGTCTAACTAAGCATCTTTGGTAATGTTTTTACTTTCAAGTGCTTCCTTCTTCGTTGGATGAATAATGTTGGGTTGTATTTTGTTCTAAATTACACATTTTATTTTTTGGATTGACTGCATGTAACTTCAAATTTACAAGACTATTTGATTATACATGTCGCGACCCGAAATCCCACCCTTCAGACCGTGATTGCATCTAACGTTGAACCCGCTAGACAAGCCAACGTGCACAAGTAATCTAACTTTTGCAACCCAATTCGACAGTAGTAAAAAGAATACCTTTAAAAATCTTAACATAAATAACGAAACACTTTAGAATTTTAACAGCGGTAATGTAATAGAAATTCGAAAATGCAAAGTGAAATAGTAAAATACATAACGTCGCATAAGCCCAAAACCGGGGTGTCACAACTCACGAACTATCTAAACAGAGTGCTAAATACAGAATTTGAAAAGAAATACATAATTGTCTTGGAACTAGGAAAAAAGGTAAGACAATAAGGAATCCAAAGGCAGGAGAGACACCAAGGCCCACGAACGCCAGCGGGTATACCTTGAAGCTCTGGGTGGACTGAAGGTGATTCCCTCAATGCGGTCCACTGGGTCCGGATGAGGGATCTGCACAATATTAAGAAGTGCAGTGTAGCATCAGTAAAACCGACCCCATGTACTAAGTAAGTGCCAAGCCTAACCTCGACCGAAGTAGTGACGAGGCTAGACTTGACAATAACGATAACCTGTCCTATTCTACAGCAGGTAACAAGGACAAGACAAGGCAAGAAATAAGCAGACAAGTAAGGGATACGGGAGCAGTAAAGGGGGAAAAGTGAGATGAAGCAGTTAAATTGACATATAGGAGTAAACAAGAAAGGCTTTAACACAATTGCTAATGAAATATAAATAAATGCCAGAAATACAATAATGGCACGACATCACCCTTCGTGCTTTTACTCTCGTCCTTACTATGCAAAACATGATGTAATCAATGTGAATCATGGCACGACATTAACCTTCGTGCTTTTAAATCAATGTAATCATGGCACGGCATCACCCTTCGTGCTTTAATTTCTCTCTCTCACTATGCAATGTAATAAAATATCATGGCATGGCATCACCCTTCGTGCTTTACACTCTTCCTCACCAAACAATGACAGATATAATGGCAAGGAATACAGCATAGTGGAAATACAATTCAATATCACCCGGCAAGGGGAAAACATCAATCAATTTCACAACAAGTGCCTGGCAAGGGTCTCAGCTATAACCAATCATTTCAAATATATCCTTAACAGTTGGGTTTTCAATCAAACCAATATATCATAAGTTCATCGACCAAGATGTCCAACAACAACGGCTTCCAAGTAGAGACGAGTTCATAATATAATAAACATGGAAGTAATAACAAGATTTTTATCAAAAATAGACTCACGGGCATGCTTGACACACAATGCATAGGTACTCGTCACCTTACCTATGCATTGAACATGATAAACACTTAGCACATAGCATACAATACCTATTCCCTCACCAAAGTTAGGCAAGACACTTACCTCGGGTCCAAAATATAGCAATCAACCCTCTAACACCGCCTTTCCTTTGAAATTCAACTCCGGAACGATATTATCTAGACATAATTAACTCAAGTATATCAATAAAGACTCAATAAATCCAACCCATAGTCTAATTACCCATTGCCAAGCATTCTTCCAAAAATACCAAAATTTGCCCCTGGGCCCACTTGGTCCAAACACGAGGCTAGGACCAAAACCCGATCACCCATACTCCCACGAGTTAGAATATATAATTTGTTTTGAAATCCGACCTCAAATTGGGGTTGAATCACCCAAAATTCCCAAAAACCTAACTCTACCCAAAACCCCTATTTTCTACTTTGATTTTTAGGATTTTAGGCCTAGATTCTAGTGATTATGGAAGAAAAATGGAAGAAATAGGAGTTAAAATCACTTACCCAAGTGGTTATGGAGGGATTCTAGCTTGGGGGTCGTCAATGGAGGTTGGAGAAGAAGGAGAATGCTGAAACTATCAAAGCCCCGTAATGCATATTCTATTTTTGGACTTAATTATAACTGGACGTTTGTGTTCTCTGCGATCGCGGAAGAGGGGTTGCGATCGCAGAGCTTGAGGTTCTTACTACTATGCGATTTCGGAACAAGGGGGTGCGATCGTGGAAGGAAACTGACCATACGTCTGCGATCGCGGACAACACTATGCGATCGTAGAGTTATACTACCCAGCCCCACCTGACTCTACTGACCTACTATGCGATCGCGAAGGTTGAGCTGTGATCGCATAGTGCAACCCATCCACCCTTTCACCTAAGCCTATGCGATCGCGGATCAAAGGCTGCGATCGCAGAGAAGAAAACACCAGACACCAGAAAATGAGCCAAAACACCAGATTTTTGACCTTAACACCCTGTTAGCTACCCGAAACTCACCCGAGCCCTCGGGGCTCAAAATCAAAAACACACATGATTCCCAAAAACATCCTACGGACTTATTCAAGATTTTAAATCACCAAAATATCATCAAAAACAAGTAATTAAACCTCAAAACTCACAGAATTTCCTTAAAATTTCATAAAGCTTAATTATTCCAATTTTGATCAGAATCACGTCATTTCAAGTCCGTTTTACACCAAATTTCACAGATAAGTCACATAACATATATCGAACCTGTTCCAGGCTTCGGAACCATAATACGGGCCCGGTAACACGGTTTTCACATCAAACTTCATTTTCAAAAATCTTTATTATTTTCAGAAAACAATTTTTTTTAAAAATTCATTTCTCGGGCTTGGGACCTCGGAATTCGATTCCGGGCATACGCCCGAGTCCCATGTTTTCCTACGGACCCTCCAGGACCGTCAAATCACGGGTCCGGGTCCGTTTACCAAAAATATTGACCAAAGTCAACTTTATTCATTTAATTATTACAAAAATTCCATTTTTATCAAATTTCCACATAAAAGTTTCTCGGCTACACGCCCGGGATGCGCACGCATATCGAGATGAGATTAACAGAGACTTTCGGGGCCTCGAAACACATATTTCACTAAATTTACTTAGGATGACCTTTTGGGTCATCACAATACATTGGCAATATCATCTGTATTTTACTTTAATCTACTTATACTTTCATGTAAATATATTATGCAAACATAAACATGAGTGGCTACGTTTTAAATGTTGCTTTGAGTAAATTTTACGTGCAATATTTTAGAAGAGATAATTATTTGTCGAAAGACACCGCATAGATTTATTAACGTGACAAAAACATTGATTTTTAATAATTTGTCTGTGAAGTGTAAGTTTTGCATTTAATTTTTTGATCTTTTTTAATCGATGCAAAAATATTAATAAGTTTTTTTTATATAGAGTATTATATTTTTCCTTTTGTCTTCTAACGTCTTTGAGTTTTGTTGATAATATAATTATATTTATTACGATTGAGTCTATCTTAATCTTAATGTATTTGAACTACTCTAGGAAAACACTAGAGGTTATTATAGGTCTATGTAGTTACTCAATTTTTAGTAGGTGAATTGTCTAAATGATTTAAGACTATATCTTCAAAAATTGCTTCTTTTGATTCAAAAAGATTATTTAAAATTGAAAAACATAGATATAGAAAACAAAACTTATTTAAAAAAAAAATTGATTGAAGATTCTTCAAACTTATTTAAGAAGTCCATATCTCCAAAAAAAATTATTTCTGGTATTTAATTTTTGTTAAGTTAATTTTTTGCTCCTCTAGATAAATAGTTGACTGAAGATATACGTGCAAAGCAAATATCTAGAAACTAGTACTATATTAAAATCATGAAAACTCTTAGAAAAATGTCGTTCACTTCTTTTACTCTTTAAAAATAGAGTTTACATTGGATTAAATAGTAGTTTAGTTATTTTTCCAATATGTAGGGATACTCATTTATTTATTTTCCTAATATATTGGAATATTCATTTAATCACTCTCCTAATATCTAGGACTACAAAATCAACTAAATTTTATATATTACATTCTTCTTTATACATAGAAAAATTTAATATTTAAAACTTCAAAAATATTAATATTTTATTTTGTATAAATTTAAACACTTAAATTATATATAAGTGGCAAGAAAGAAAGATTTAAAAATACTAACCAAATAAGACGTAACCACTTGGTATTTAGAAGTTTATCTCTTTGGTTAGATACCAAGAATTCACTCAGAAAAGAAAGAGGACGTACGATGTTCTTGGAAGATGACGGAGTAAATTCTTTTATGTTTTGATGTAGGTGAAACTCTTCTATATACTAAAATACTTTAAATTATACAAAACTATTTTCCACTCATTTGATTTTCTTACAATTTGACAAAAGATTTTTTATTCGATAATATATAGTTATAATCGAGTATTTAAAATTTGGTATGAGCTAATATTAAGAATTTAAATTAATAAAATATAATTTATATTTTTTATTGCTGAAAATAAATAAAAAATTATTTATAATAGCTAATTAGAAAAAGAATTTAATTTCGTTATTTTTCAACTTCATCATACAAGTAAAATTAAATTCAGGTTGACAAAAATCTTAGCTTAATAGATATATTTTAATAAAAAAGACCATCAATGATGAAAGAAATTAGAAAATAAAATTGAACCAATTATAATATAGTATTAAAATTAACTTGGTTAAAGTTCAAAATAGAAGAAATAAGAATGAAATAGTAAGTATTCAAAATAAGTTGACATTTACTATTATTTTTATTCCAATAAATGACACTCTATAATTTTTTGTATACGTACTAAGTTATTGGTTGTAAAATAGACATTCAATATTAGTCAGTTTTATACCTTACATTGTTACTTAATTATTTATTTTTTCCTAAAAATTATATGACCTTGCCGTTCATTCCAATAGCTCTAAAAGAAAGATACATTTTTTAATTAGTGTTAATTTGATAGCTATTTGAAGAATTATAATAAAAATATAACGGTTTTGATCATGTTAGATTTAATATTATGTCACAAAAATGACTAAAATTATTGTAAGCTTACCCCAAAGGATATGCTCTTCAAATTAATATAAAATATATGTGCTAAAATGTTTTACGTGTGAACCAGTTTCTTCTAAAAACTATATGACGACCCTCTTTATTCCAGATCTCGAGAAAAAAAATTATTAATGGCCTTTTGAAGATCATAATAAAAATATATAATAAATATCAAAATTTAATTACCAAAAATAGATATATCAATCAATTTAGATTTAATATCATGTTACATGAATTACTACAATTTTTGTAATATTTTTTCAAAAGGTATGTCCTTCAAATTAAGAAGAGATACGCGTTCTCCAATAGAGATGTGTATCAATCATTTTACTTTTTAAGAATAAATTTAGAATTGTTACAAAACTAATTATTTTCACATTTAACGACAAATGGAGTTAATCAATATTAGAATTATTTAACAACTTCATACCACTTCGTCCCTTTCACTCTTCAACCTGATCTCTACATTCATAGCTTGAAAAAGCAAAAGGGCTGTGTGGAGGACATAAGACCAGGAGTCTCAAGGATGTTTTGTAGAGCCCATTGTCCTCACGTCCACTCCCAAGAATCCCTCGTCCTCGGGTCGTGAAAAAGACACCAATCACAAACGAAAGTTACACTGGAGTTTAGGTTTTTTTTGCTAAGGAGCTCACAAATAAGAGATTAAAAGACGAAACATGCAAAAGAGAACTCATCTCTTTCTTCATATACGAGACCGTCTGCTTTTCTGCCAACTAGGAGAATGAGGACCGTCGGATCGTGTGATGACCCAGAAGGTCATCCTAAGTAAATTCAGCTAAATCTGTATTTCGAAACTCTAAAAGCCTCAGTTAATCTCACATCGATATGCGTGCGTAGCCCGGGCGTGTAGCCGAGAAGCTTATATGTGAAAATTTGATGAAAATGGAATTTTTGTAATAATGAAATGAATAAAAATGGACTTTGGTCAATATTTTTGGTAAACGGACCTGGACCTGTGATTGGACGGTCTCGGAGGGTTCGTAGGAAAATATGGGACTTGGGCGTATGCCCGGAATCGAATTTCGAGGTCCCAAGCCCGAGAAATAAATTTTTAAAGAGAATTATTTGCTGAAAATAATAAAGGTTTTTGAAAATGAGAGTTGATGTGAAAATCGTGTTACAAGGCCCGTATTATGGTTCCGGAGCCCAGAACAGGTTTAATATATATTATGTGAACTGTCTGTGAAATTTGGTGTAAAACAGACTTGATTTGACGTGTTTCAGATCAAAATGGGAAATTGAGGGTTAATGATGTTTTGAGAAAAATTATATAGAAATAAGGATTTCCTTAAATTTGAAATTTGGTTTGGAACGTGATTTTATGTTATCGAGGTCCGAACGTGATTCCGAGACCAGTAATAGTTTCGTTATATCATTTATAACTTGCCTGCAAAATTTGATGTCATTCCGAGTGGTATAGGTCGGTCCGGCGCATTTTTATAGAAATCAAGAACTTGAAGTTTCTTAAGTTATGGTTTTAGGGGTTTTGGGGGGGTGATTCTGAGATTTAGCGATGTTTTGGGTGTTCCGAAGGCTCGAGCGAATCTGTATTATGATTTAGGACTTGTTGGTATATTTGGACGGGGGCTCGGGTGGGCCCAGGTGCCACCCGGACACCCAACGGGGCTAAAATCCAGCTAAAATAGTTGTTGGTGCAACTGCTGCTGGTGTGACCGCAGGTGCGGTTGCCCAGTCGCAGGTGCGGGATAGCTCCAGCGGTCCCAAGCATCGCAGGTGCGACCCCAGGTGAGGTCCCCCATTCTCGCAGGTGCAGACAAAGGTCCGCAGGAGCGGAACCGCAGGTGCGGTAATCCCTCCGCAGGTGCGGCCCCAGCACCTCTTGCCCAGTTCCGCAGGTGCGGTCCTCGAGCCGCAGGTGCGGAATCCCTTTAGGCCAGGCAGTGCATAAGCTTTAAAATACGGGATTTTTCCTATTTTCACCCTTCTCTTCTTCCTTAACCCCCATTGACGATTCCCAAGCTAGTTTTCCTCCATAACCATTTGGGTAAGTGACTCTAACACTAATTCCTTCCATTCCTCTTCATTAATCACTAGAACCTAGGCCTAAAATCATGAAAACAAGGTAGAAATTAGGGGGTTTTGGGTAGAGTTAGGGCTTATGGGATTTTGGGTAATTCAACCTCAATTTGGGGTCGGATTTCAAAAAAAAAAAATATTCTAACTCGTGGGGGTATGGGTGATCGGGTTTTGGTCCGAGCCTCGTGTTTGGACCAAGTGGGCCCGGGGTCGAATTTTGGTATTTTTGGAAGAATGCTTGGAAATGGGTAATTAGACTATGGGTTGGATTTATTGAGTCTTTATTGATGTACTTAAGTTAATTATGCCTAGATATTGTTGTTCCGGAGTTGAATTCAAAAGGAAAGGCGGTGTTAGAGGGTTGATTGCTATATTTTGGACCCGAGGTAAGTGTCTTGCCTAGCTTTGGTGAGGGAATAGGTATTGTATGCTATGTGCTAAGTGTTTATCATGTTCAATGCATAGGTAAGGTGACGAGTACCTATGCATTGTGTGTCAAGCATGCCCGTGAGTCTATTTTTGATAAAAATCTTGTTATTACTTCCATGTTCGTTATATTATGAACTTGTCTCTACTTGGAAGCCGTTATTGTTGGAAATCTTGGTTGATGAACCTATGATGTATTGGTTTGATTGAAAATTCAACTGTTAAGGATATATTTTGAATTGATTGGTTATAGCTGAGACCCTTGCCGGGCAATTGTTGTGATATTGATTGATGTTTTTCCCTTGCCGGGTGATATTGAAATGTATTTCTACTATGTTGTACTCCTTGCCATTATATATGTCATTATTTGGTGAGGAAGAGTGTAAAGCACGAAGGGTGATGTCGTGCCATGATTCACATTGATTATAAGCACGAAGGTTAATGTCGTGCCATGATTTACATTGATTATAAACACGAAGGTTAATGACGTTATATTGCCTTACATTGTACATTGCATTGTGAGGAAGAGAGTAAAAGCACGAAAGGTGAGGCCGTGCCATGATTTATACTATTTCACATTATACATCGCATTGTGAGAAAGAAAGTAAAAGCACGAAGGGTGATGTCGTGCCATTATTTACATTTCTGGTACTTATACTTGTTTCGTTAGCTATTGTGCTAAATTGCCTTCCTTGTTTACTCCCATATGTCAATTTAACTGCTTCATTTCACTTGTTCCCCTTTACTGCCCCTGTATCCCATACTTGTCTGCCTATCTTTTGCCTTGTTTTCNCCTTCAGTCCACCCAAAGCTTCAAGGTATACCTGCTGGCATTCGTGGGCCTTGGCGTCTCTCCTGCCTTTGGATTCCTTATTGTCTTATCTTCTTCCCCAGTTTCAAGACAATGATGTATTTCTTTTCAGACTATGTATTTAGCACTCTGTTTAGACAGTCCGTGAGTTGTGACACCCCGGTTTTGGGCTGATGCGACGTTATGTATTTTACTATTTCACTTGGCATTTTTGGATTTCTATTATATTTCCGCTGTTAAAATTCTAAAGTGTTTTGTTATCTCTGTTAAGATTTTTAAAGGTATTTCCTTTACTACTGTTGAATTGGATTGCAAATGTTAAATTAACTGTACACGTTGGCTTGTCTAGCGGGTTCAATGTTAGACGCAGTCACGGCCTGAAGGGTGGGATTTCGGGCCGTGACAAGGTTGTAGCAGAGCTCTAGGTTGCTTAGGTCTCACAACTCATGAACAACCTTGGTAGAGTCTGAGGGATCGATACGGAGACGTCTGTACTTATCCATAGAGGCTACAAAGTTAGGATAACTCCACATTTCTTCATCTCTGTCGTGCGATATGAATTCTGAGTACTGATTGAGTTTCCATTCTACTCTCTCGCAGATGGCGAGGACGCGTGCTTCCCTTGGTTCCGCTCAGCAGCCCGACACTCCTGCTACAGCTCCTACAAAGGGTCGAGGTCGAGGACGAGGCCGTGCTAGAGGCCGAGGACGGGGCCGGGCTCAGCCTAGAGCAGCAGACCCAGTGGAGGACCCCCAGGTCGAGTCTGACGAGGAGGTCCCAGTTCTGGCAGTCCCACTTGGACCAGCGCAGGTCCCAGAGGGGTTCATAGCTACCCCAGTGCTTCCGGACGCTCTTGTCCGTCTGGTAGGACTCATGGAGAGCGTAGCACAGGCAGGTCTTCTTCCTACTGCACCAGCTGGATCTCAGGATGGGGGAGGGACCCAGACCCCTGTTATTCATACCCCAGAGCAGGTTGCCACTCAGTTTCAGACCCCAGCACCTCAGACAACTGGAGTAGCTCAGCCGGGTATTGTGGCACCGGCAACCGAGGGTGCA
>ML257719.1:82762-107062 GCA_005239495.1 Nicotiana undulata | reverse complement strand
GTATCTGTCTAGAAATAACTGAGCGAACTGATCCCAGGTGACAGGAGGTGAATCTGCTGGCCTGCTGAGAATATATGACTTCGACCACCTGCGAGCTCTGCCCTCTAACTGAAATGGGGTGAAATCCACTCCATGGGACTCCAAAATCCTCATGTTGTACAGTCTGTCCCTGCACCTATCAATAAAATCCTGGGCATCCTCTCCCCGCTCAACCCCGAAAACTGGAGGGCGGAGTTGGGTTCACCTATCCAACATCTTCTGCTGGTCACCCTCTGCAACTGGCATGGGCTCTGGGGCTGCTACTATGGGATGAACCCCTCCCATGGGCGGTGTGCCCGGGGTATGACGTGCTGCTGCTTCCTGACCTATGGCCTAAGCGGTAGGATTCTGGACTCCCCCTCTCACCTGAGAAGTAGCAGGGTCGGCTGGAAATAAACCAACCTGAGACATAGTGTCCATAAATCTCAACATACGGCCAATGACCTCCTGGAAGCCTGGCCCCGTCATGAAATCCACTGGAGCAGGTGCTACTGGAGGCACCTCATCCTGCCCCTCCATAATAGGGTCCTCTGGTGGTGCCACTGACGTAGCTCTGGGACGCCTTCGTCCCCTGCCTCGAGCAGGTGCTCTGCCCCTTCCTCTACCCCGACCTTGGGCAGCCGGGGCAGCGGCCTCTCCCGGACCAGGAACATTGGATGCACGCATCCTCACTATTTGTGAGAGAAATAGAAGAATAAGTTTGAGTACATCATAGATTGCACGAGAGGATATGAATAAAGGGAAGTTTCCTAACACCCCATAGCCTCCCGAAGATAAGTATAGACGTCTCCGTACCGATCCGCAAGACTCTAGTGGTCCTGCCCGTGACTCGTGAGACTTTCGTGAACCTAGGGCTCTGATACCACGTTGTCACGACCCAGAATCCTAATCCGAGTCGTGATGGATCCCAACGACGGGGTTAGGCAAGCCAACACAAATTACACTAAGTGATACCTTCCCATCTAATTAAACAAGTCAAAGATTTACCAGTTTATAACAACTAACATGATACTAGCCTTGAGTGAAGCTAAAATCATAGTAGATACAAAGCCGAAATAAAACATACACATGCCTGTACAACCCGAACCCAAAAGATATATATATACACTACGCGTGCGTGCCATGAACTAGTGTCACGAGTTTCATGGGCAACTACTGAATATACAACAACTACAATATATATAGAGTCTCCGGGAAAGCAGCTCACCATGAAGAATGACCACGCTATCAATATCTAGCACCGACCTGATAGCCAGACGTGCCAGCCTCCGGACATGTACAGTCAAGTACAGAAAAGAAAAGAAAGTGCAGCATGAGTACATATAAAATAAATATGTACCCAGTGAGTATCCCGCCTAAACTCGAAGAAGTAGTGACGAGAGGTTGACTCGATACTCACTAAGGTCCAGCAATGATAACATATGATAGAATATGATGAAATACAGTAGGCATGTCAGGTAAATAAGCAACAAGTATATATATCAAAAGTAGGAAAAAAATCCAAACAAATTCTGAACTAACCAATAAAGAAATTTCAAGGAAAGACCACCGAACGAAACAATAATCACAAATTCTTAGATCCGCTGTGGCGTACGGCCCGATCCCATATTCATTTCAATTTCTTTTCAACACTGTCGTGGTGTACGACCCGATCCCATATATTTCATAATTTCTCAACACTATCGTGGCGTACGACCCGCTCCCATGTATTTCACAATTTCTTTTCAACTCTGTCGTGGCGTACGGCCCGATCCCATATATTTTCACAATTTCTACTTACCATAAGGCTTCAGTGAATAACACGTAAAACATAGTTTCATGGTACATATGGCGTCACAATAAATCATATGAAGCATTTCAAGGAAAACATATAAGGCATTACGAGAAAAACATATTTAAGGCATTACAAGAAAAGCGTACAAGGCATTACGAGAAAGCATGTAAGGCATTACGAGAAACATACAAGGCATGGTGTGGGCCTAACTACCCGGACATAACAATAATAGCCGCTACGTACGGGCTCTCGTCACTTGGCGCGTACGTAGCCCCCAAACAATTTACACATAGCATATACATCACCTATGGGGACAATTCCCTCTTACAAGGTTAGAAAGGAGACTCACCTCGTGTCGAATCTACCCCTCGGACCACAATTGCGCCCGAAACTCCGAACTCTATACCCGAGGACTCGCAACTAGTCAAAAGGTGTGAAATTAGATCAATGCATGCACAATGTGATAAATTATCCTAGTTATTCCATAAAATCGCTATTCTTGACGAATTCCCAATTTCCAACCCCGGTCTCTCATGATTCAATTCCGAAAATTCTCGAAGGGATCACTCACCCATAGCCTAAGGATCACTAAGGTGTGATTTTTACTTGAATTCATGGCCTAAAATAGAAAGTTAGAAAAATCCTCAAGAACCCTAAAATTTCTACCTAATTCTATGATTTTTAGATGATTTAGTAGTGAATTTAACTAGGAATTAATGTTAAAGCTAGAAGATTATGGGGTTTAACTTACCTCTTATAGTGGGTGGTCGTGGGAGGTGCTGCCCAAACTTGGATGCTCTCTAATGGAAGTTGATGGTGGATAAAAATAAAGGAAACCTGTAATTTGGACAATTAAAAGGGGCTGGCAACAGTGATTTCCGCACCTGCGACCTTGGGACCGCAGGTGCGGTCCCGCACCTGCGAGAAAATCACCGCCCCTCCGGAAAAGGGCCTGGGACCCTGGCATCGCGCCTGCGGAGAAGGAGTGCGCGCCAGCGGTCCCGCTCCTACAGAAGAAGGGTCACGCCTGCGATGGGGGTCGCACCTGCGACTGGGAGACCGCAGGTGCGGTCACACAAGAAGCAGCCACACCAGCAGTGGATTTTGGTGGTTTTTGGCCCCGTGCGGGGTCTTGGAAGCACCTGGGCCCACCCGAGCCCCCGTCCAAATATACCAACAAGTCTATATTCATGATACGGACTCGCTCGAACTCCTAGAACATGGAAAACAACAACGAAACTCAAAATTCATCCCCAAAACCAAATTGAATCAAAACTAAGAACTTGAAATTGTAGAATTCACTTCAATGCACCGAACCGGCCTAAACTACTCGGAATGAGTTCAAATTTTGCAGACAAGTTATAAATGACATGACGGAACTATTCCTGGTCTCGGAATTTCATTCGGACCTCGGGAATATAAAATCACCTTTCAAGCCAAATTTCAAATTCTTTAAAAACCTCAAAACTTGATTAACTCCAATTTTCCTCGTTTTGATCCGAAACCAATCAAATCAAGTATGTTTCTTACCAAATTTCGCAGACAACTTATATAATACATATTGAACCTGTTCCGAGCACCGAAATCATAATACGGGCCCGGCAGCACAGGTTTCACATCAAGGTTCATTTTCATAAGCCTTTAATATTTTTATAAAACAATTTTCTTTGAAAATTCATTTCTCGGACTTGGGTCCTCGGAATTCGATTCCGGGCATACGCCCAAGTCCCATATTTTCCTACGGACCTTCCGGGACCGTCGAATCACGGATCCGGGTTCGTTTACCAAAAATATTGACCAAACTCAACTTTATTCAGTTAATTTATCAAACATTTAACTCTCAATCAAGTTTTCACATAAAGGCTTTGCGGCTACGCGCCTGAGCTATGCACGCACATCGAGGTGAGGTTAATGGAGGCTTTCGAGGCCTCGGAACACGGTCAAAATTAGATGCACATAAGATGACCCCTTTTTCGGTCATCACTGGAACCTTGTGCCCACATCTCGATTCACAATCGCACAAACAACTCATGTTCCAATATCTCATTCCCGCCCGACGTGATCACATGCTCAATATTACTATCCGCCCGACGTGGTCACGAGCTAAATATCACAACTCGCCCGGTGTGGTCACAAGCTCAATATCAATATGAACTTAGTTAATACAAGAACACATGGACATGATCAATTAATGTCAAGTCTCATAATCCTAAGCTAGTATAAGTGGCATGCTACGATGTATGCTTGTGCGACTATACTACTACAACCCAAGTCAACAAGTAATATCAAAGACATCGAGTAGCTCATCGAAGTAACACAACAAGTCATGTAAAGTGTATGACATACACAAGGAAAAGCACCTCATCGCACCAAAAATCACCAATACAATGTTCCCAAGCCATCACACAACATCCCTGGAATTTCAACCCTTATCTTTCTGATAGCCACATATCACTCCGCCCTGCCAATATCATTAGCCACCCTTATCTCTCCGACAGCTACCCATATCACTGTCGCGCCCCCTTTTTATATCGCACGGGTTAGGTACGGAGAGATTGGGTTTATGACATTTTGGAAAACTCCATAAAAAAGGGTTTAAGGAAGAGTCGCCACCTAACGATTTTATGGTACGTTAGGGCACCTAGAGTTGATAACTAATGAACTAGTTCGCGTTTCCAGAGATTGGGTAAAGGCTTGAAATTATCCCAATGGGAAGGTGTTAAGCACCCCTCAAGATCCACAATTGTGGGTCCCAGCCAATAAGTTTTGTGAATTTGGACGGTGAACAAGTAACAAGTAAGGTTCATATAAGAGGGGATTTCAATCAAGCTTAAAATTCTTTTGGAGAAAATATAAAATAAGCATTTGCAAAGAAATTGTCCTAGGTTTAAAGTAATACGGATCACTTCAATGCAATACCCGGTATGTCACACCTCGAAGAGGCGGCTACACTAGCGCACCGGTCTTCATATCCGTATTCTACCCTCCCTACCCCGTGAAGGTTATTAAAAAATACGTGTGTTAGTTACGAATGCTTATTGCGTGCCATTACCCGTCCCATCCTATAAGTCCTGGAGGGTGTTTAGGACTACTAATCCTCAAGGCAGGAACTAGGCTGAACCTTTAGGTTTAACGGATAAAATACTAGGCGATATACAAAACAAGTAGGACTGCACATAAAAGGGAACATATAAAGACAAATAAAGGCTCACAGGTCCCTCCACACATACAAATGTAAGTAGCACGTCTCAAATACGATTAAAGTCTCAAGACAGGAGTTCAAAATAGGAGTTTTTAATAAAATAGTAGGTCGTAGGAATATGGGTTAGAAAACTTAATGAAGACAGAAAATTTAATCAAGACTGAAAGTTGATTTCAAAATATACAGTAGCTAAAGGCAGCGGTAAAACTTAGAAATGTGCAGTGATTTAAAGCTTTCAGTAAACATAGATGAAAGTCATTAAAGCAGAGGTTTGAAGTAACATAGTGATTTTAAAAGATGAGGGACTAAAATACAGTGGCTTAGCATAGAGTAATGATTATTAGTTTACAGAGAACTTGTAGTAAAAGAAGTAGGGGGATGGTATCAAAATATAGTAATTTATCAAAATATAGTAACCTTAAAGAAATACAGAGCAAGGATTCGAAATGGCATAATTTTGAGAAGAGTGAGACATCTTTGAAAACCCAGTAGTTGGAAAACATAATATAACGTGTATCAGTAAAAATCAGTAAAAGGAAATAGATGCACAACTTCGAGATTGTTTAAAATAGAGCAAGAGTTTTAAAAAAACTAAAATGAACTTCAGTGAGGTAAAACAGGAATGGGAACAACAGGGTTCAAAAAGTTCAAAGGCGCTGATTAAACTAGTAGAACATAGTTGTTTTGATTTTATTACGTATTAGGCCTAAATTTTTCCTAGGCGTCGTATACATTGCCTACTTATTTTTTAAAGGGTGAACATGCATATTTGGATTCTGATTTTAATAGATACATGTTTGCAGGAAATTGTTTTAAATAGATTAACCATATTTTATGGGATTATTAGATTATGTTAACTATGCATTCAAGTTCTGATAAATAAGAAGTCCTAAGGGCAGGATATCTAATGCACAAATGTATCATCCTAAAAAAAACATGGTTTCTATATGTCATGCTTATAAAATGCATGAGCAATACATTATGACGGCCTTTGTTACTCATTTAGTTATACTAGGAACATGGTGTCAGATAGCGTGAATATAATAGATATGTTAAAATGAAGAACCTAAACATGATTTTTAATGCATGATATGCATGTCCTAAGCATGATACTATTGCGCACATAGGGGAATAAAGCCTAAGTCATGATTTCTACCCATACTACACTAAACATGCATAATTCCCTCCCATATTCACTATCCAGCCCCAATCATTTGTTTACAAATTATTACAGACCATAGAAAATGAATTACAGTAATTGCAAAGAGAAAAATAAGAAGTTATTCTATAGAGAGCCTTCAAACAGGCCCAACCTTCCAGCCTCACCCCTTTCGAGCTTTACAGCCTTATATAGCCTGGGTGCGGCAAAGCTCCCAAAGGCCCTGGCCAATACCAGCACCTAGCAATTGCCAAAGTTGAGATAGGTGCAGTGACTTGCCTCAGTGTGTCAAAGTTCAGAGGGAACTCAAGGTCCCTAAGCAATACTCACACTGAGGGGGTGGAACCTAAAAGTCTAAGAGTAGTGTGAAGTGCAGGAGGGAGTACTTAAAAAGAGTTGAGTTTGAAAAGGAGTTTTGAAATAACATGGCTTTAGAGGATACTATAAAGATCTGTTATGTAAAACCAGTTCGAAAAGGAAGCAGTAGAATGGTCACAACTCAGCAGGTATGCAGAATTCAAGAAAGCAAACACAAATAGGGGAAAGGGATTGGGGACAAGTAATGGTAGCAGCATATTTGCAGTAATTAGTCCTTAGAACAAAGTTACAGATTTTCACAGGATGTGATATGCCAAGAGTTTATCATATATTTAGATACAAATCTGAGAATACTAAGTATTATAGGTGCATTAGAAGCTAGGCAATTGATAAAGAAAAATACATGAAGAGATGCTAAATATGCAGAAAGAAGAAGTAAAGAGTCACATAGGCCATAATGAATCATAGAGAGGAAAACATGAGTCATGCTAGGCTAGAAGAAGAAGAGAGATCATAGAATGAGAGTAGACATACTAGTTACATGGTAGGCAATAGAACCATAAGTAAAAGCACAAAAGAAACAACAAGAATCTTAACCAGAAATGAAACATATTGTTTTAGGATGTTGTAAACTTAAATTAGAACATACCAGTATTAAGAGAGAGAGCAAAGCAGAAGAGAGCAAAGTGATAGCACTATTAGCCTTGGCTTACAACCGGATAATAATAGGCAAGAGTAGAAAGCAGCAAATAGAGCAAAGAGATACAAAAAGAAAGAGCACAAGAGAGTAATATAGAGTGTGGATATCTGTGTGTGTTCGTGTGTTCAGCATTGAAAGAGTGAAGTATTTATGGTTGAAAACAGGTGATCAAATAAGGTAAGAATCACAAATGCATGGTAATAAGAGAAGGCAGAATCCCAATTAGTCAGGAAATGAATGACACGGTTCCCTTGAATTATGGGATTCAAACTCAGAAATCGCAAAGACATTCAGCCACATAAGGTAAAGGAAAATCAGTACCATACTAAGTAAGGAAATAATCCAGATCTGTTAACCAAGACAATCACTCCCTTAAGTCAAGGGATTTAAATTCCAACGGTAAATCACATAATTACATAAGGAAAAGTAAAAATCAGTCAAGAATCAACAAGGAAAGAATCATAGCTCATTAGGTATAGGGTAAATAATTAAAGCTAAGTTCGAAATATTCTAATTAAGGACATAGACAATAAGAATATAGTACCTCATCAGACAAGTTAAGTGAATCGATTGATTCGAATAGGAGAGGTAAAAATTGAAGCCTCAAAGGAAAGTTTATCAATCAAACCCCAATGTATGGAGTCCAGAATCAATCAACGAAGAGTCACAATTCTATATTCATCGTATAAATAGACAAGCATGACCAGGCATAGTAAACAGGCAGGTTGAACAAGTGTTAGTAGAAAGGTGCAAGTCTGAACAATCGAGATAGACATAACCACATATTGGGGGTATAAGTTAAGCTAATAGAACTCAGTAAAGATATTTGAGGTAGATAATCATGACAACTCAACAAGAAACAAACAGAGTCATGCTAATACACAGAACCAACGAAGATGACTTAGTAAAATTAAGGCTTTTAACACAAGCAAGGTAAAAGGCTAGTAGAATCACAGAATCATCATGATATGCAAAGAACAGACTTAAAAACAAGAAGAAACTCAATTCAAAACAAGCGTAAAAAGGTTCTGAGAAACCCTAGTTTTAAAAGGAAGTAAAAGCGTTTAAAATTCAAAGATTTTTAGAGATTGAGTCAAGAATAATGTAAAACATAAAGAAACAGGCTTGAAACATTTAGAAACACCATAGATCTGAGAGGTTTAGGAAAAAAATTAGGGTTTCAGAGAGGATTGAAGATAATAGGAGAACCTGTTGTGAAGCTCGAAGGTAATGGTGATTGTGGCATGGTCGTATCAAAACCCACCGGAGAAGGCCAGAAAATCGCCAAAGCAGGAGCCCCAGTAGTGGTCCGGCATGGTCGAAACCCATGGATGTCTCAAAGACGGAGAGGATCAGAGAGATAAGGCTTCAAGGCGGCTGGTGGTTGAAAGTAGGGGAGCCTGGAAGTGGTCGTAGATGAAGGCTGGAGACCATCGAAGAACTAGAAGGTTCTAGAGAGAAAGGAGAGAGGAAGATACTAGAAGAGAGAGAGTCAGTCTCGATGAAAATGAGAGAGACGGGGGGGGTAGGTAAAGGTTAATTAAGGTAAGGGATGATCTGGGCTGTTGATCTCATTTGATCAACGACTCAGATTTAATCGGGGGTTGGGCCGGGTTAATATTGGGTTTCGGCTGGGTTAAAATGTCTGATGGGTTGGGGTTAATTGGGTTTAGAGATTAGGTTAAAATGTGGCTAGAATTTAAAATAATATGGCTAATTGTTAAATACCTGTAAAAAATAGATAATTAATTAATTAAAATAGCTAATAGTTGTACCAAAATAAGATTAAGTTAAAATAGGTAGAATTACAATAATCAAACAATATTAAAAATGTAAGAAACATAAATTCGAATTTTAAAGGTATAAAATGTCTAATTAGGCCATATTTTTAAAATAATTGGATTTTAATAAGTCAAAAGTGATTATAAATGACATAGTGAACTGGAAAATATTTTGAAATTATTTTAGAGCACAATTTATGAATTATAAGAATATACAATATTAAATAAATAGGGAAATAATTTAGATAAAAATATGGAAAAATAGGAAAATACTCATTATTACAAAGAGTAATTTAGGAAACATATATGCAAGTTTGCAAATAATTTGAGGAAAAGTTGGGTATTAACAGCTGCCCCTCTTTACCCCGGAAGGATGAAAGAGTTGTCGGGTAAAGATATGATGGCCAATTTCGACCGAGATGAAACTGCGGGATAGAATTTGGCCGTACCCTGGTTTCTGAGCTGCCTACATATTCCTGATTTTACAGGAATCAGGCCGTATGTAGTTTCGGGAATCACTGGCGAAGTATACCAGTGACGTTCTAGAAGGACGAACGCAAGGTGTAAGTCAAGGTAAAAGTAGGAAGTTCTTACGGGTGATGTCAAAGAACTGGAGCGGTCTGTTCCTGCCTGGTTGGTTGTTCCGGCCGGGTTACCTGCAGATAGAGAACAACGTATATTGTGCATAATATAAACATGATGCAAGTTCCCGTTGGACTATGAATGCTGTCTTTGGACAATTAGGATGATGTCCTTAGACCATGATGTCCTGGGCCATGAATCGCTCAGCGCGGGATTCGCAGGCTATGAAATGATGTTCTTGGTCCATGAGGATGATGCCTCCGAACGATGACGCCTTTGTACAAGTTGGCGATATTTCAGCCCATGAAGAATGCAACAGTATAATGTTGGCAAGAAAGAGCTTAATCTTGCGATTTGAGAACATAAAGAGGGAAGAGCTTAGCCCGCAAGAAGGCGTAAATAAATAAGGTGACTGCTTTGAAAAGGTAGGAAGGAGCTTAGCGTAATGCAACAAGATGCGGAGAGAGGTAGCGCAGAACCTCGGAAGGCAGAATGATAGCCTTATGCAATGCAGAAAATAAAATGCGGGGGAAGTAGATCTTAACCTCGTAAGGCAGAAAGGTAGCCTCATGCAAGAAGTAGATGCAGATGGAGGTAGAGCTTGACCTCGGAAGGCAGAAAGGTAGCCTTATGCAAGAAGTAGATGCAGATGGAGGTAGAGCTTGACCTCGGAAGGCAGAAATGTAGCCTTATGCAAAGATGCGAATACAAGTGGAGGTAGAGCTTAACCTCATGCAGATGAACACAAATCTTAGTCTAGAGAGGCAGAAAGGTAGCCTCATGCAAAGATGCGAATGCAAATGGAGGTAGAGCTTAACCTCATGCAGATGAACACAAATCTTAGTCTAGAGAGGCAGAAAGGTAGCCTCATGCAAAGATGCGAATGCAAATGGAGGTAGAGCTTAACCTCGGAAGGCAGAAAGGTAGCCTTATGCAAATGCGAATGCAGATAGAGGTAGATCTTAACCTCGGAAGGCAGAAAGATAGCCTTATGCAATGCGAGAAAATGCAGAGAGACAGAGCTTAGTCTCGGAAGGCAGAATGGTAGCCTTATGCAAATGTGAATGCAGATGGAGGTAGAGCTTAACCTCGGAAGGCAGACTGATAGCCTTATGCAATGCAGAAAATAAAACGATAGTAAGAGTTCTTAGCTGATGATGAAGTGCGATTATTATGAATGAAGTATCATTTGCAATGATGATAATAGTAAACGTTGGCATGCGCGATGAGTTCAAGAGCGTATCCTTGAGAAAAATGCGTCTTGTGGGGATAATGATATGTCTTGGGCTTTGCCGTATTTGTGCCTGCATCCAAAGAAAAACCGTGAGTTCCATAAGGGGGGAGGGTTAGTTCGTATCCCTGCTGGCTCGAATCGGCCTGTCTTCTTGATGATGATGGCTTTGTAGCTCGAAAGCTAGTTTTGACTCTTTGATCGTCGAGTGAGGAGACAAGACCGGAGAGAAGAAATTATCGGGTAGGTGGTGCCGTTTTCCGGCAACTTGCTAAATTGTACCACAGGGGTAGCGTTGCTAAGACAAGATGTTTTTAAGAAATAAACATGCATGTTTTTATAAAAATATGATATAACATATAATAAAAAATAATTTTCTTTGGATGAACCGACGACCATGACGTGGTTCGAGACATTACAGCCTCTCTTGCTACGAAGATTTGAGTGTGCTCCTCAACATTTTGCCCCAATTTGATGGGTGAAGGCTTCTAGCCGTTATTGGTGATGTGCTTGGCTAAACTTGCTTCGGAATTTTGAGGTCCCTCCTCAAAATTCTGCCCCAGTTTCCATTCATGGGGAAAATGAAAATTTTATTAAAATATGACCAAACCCATAGGGCTGCCTACGTATGCCCTCTTAAACGGGAATCAGGTCAGGCGTAGTTCAATTTACAGCATAACATTTACACATAGTAGCGCTTGACTGCATCTGAATTGATTGGTTTAGGCCTTCAATTTCTGCCAGTATGAGTGCTCCTCCTGTTAGCACTCGGTGAACCATGTACGGGCCCTGCCAATTGGGAGAGAATTTCTCATTCGCTTCGTCTTGATGAGGAAAGATTTTCTTTAACACCAGCTGCCCCGGTGTGAATCGTCTTGGTTTGACTTTCTTGTTGAAGGCTCGGGTCATTCTATTCTGATATAGCTGACCATGACAAACCGTGTTCATTCTCTTCCCGTCTATGAGGGCCAATTTCTCATAGCAGCTTCTTACCCATTCGGCGTCGCTGAGCTTGGATTCTTGTATGATTCTCAAAGATGGAATCTCAACTTCAGCGGGAATGACGGCTTCTGTACCGTATACCAACATGTAAGGAGTTGCCTCGGTTGATGTGCGAACCGTGGTGCGATACCCCAGTAAGGCGAATGACAACTTCTCATGCCACTGCTTGTGCTTCTCTATCATCTTTCTCAGTATCTTCTTGATGTTTTTGTTGGCAGCCTCAACGGCTCCATTCATTTGAGGTATGTATGCTGTAAAATTCTTATGCTTGATTTTGAAGGTTTCACACATTACTCTCATCAAATCACTGCTGAGACTGTAACCATTATCGGTGATGATTGACTCTGGAACTCCAAACCGACAAACAATGCGGTTGCGGACAAAGTCGGCCACGACCTTCTTAGTAACTACTTTGTAAGATGCTGCTTCGACCCATTTGGTGAAATAGTCAATGGCAACCAGAATGAACCTGTGTCCTTTGGAGGCGGCAGGCTTGATTGGTCCAATAACATCCATTCACCAAGCGGCGAACGACCAGGGTGAGCTTGTTGCATTAAGCCCGCTGGGAGGTACCTTTATCATATCCCCATGTATTTGACATCGATGGAATTTGAGGACATACTGGATGCAGTCTATTTCTATGGTCATCTAGAAATAACCAGCCCGAAGTATGTTCTTTACTAGAACAAACCCGTTTATATGAGGACCGCATGTACCGGCATTTATTTCCTCCAACAGCTTCGTTGCTTCCTTTACCGCGACACATCTTAGGAAACCCAGATCGGGAGTCCTCCTATACAGGATTCCTCCGCTGTGAATGAAGTTGTTTGATAACCTTCGAAGAGTACACTTTTGAGTAGCGTTTGCAAGCTCTGGGTACTCTCCATCTGCCAAGTACTCCTTAATGTCATGAAACCAAGGCTTTCCATCTGCTTCTTCTTCAACGTGGGCACAGTAGGCCGGTTGATTGTGAATCCCTATCGGGATAGGATCAATGAAGTTCTTATCTGGATGCTGAATCATAGATGACAAGGTGGCTAGTGCGTCGGCGAACTCATTCTGGATTCTGGGAATGTGCCGGAATTCAATCTTTGTAAACCTTGTTTTCAATTCCTGCACACAATGTAGGTATGGCAGTATCTTGGAATTCTTGGTCGCCCATTCTCCTTGAACTTGGTGTATCAATAAGTCTGAGTCACCAATTACTAATAATTCCTGAACATTCATGTCGATGGCCAAATTGAGCCCAAGGATGCAGGCCTCATATTCAGCCATGTTATTGGTGCAGGGGAATCTGATTTTGGCGGATACCAGGTAGTGCTGACCGGTTTCTGAAATTAAGACTGCTCCAATACCCACGCCTTTGAAGTTTGCAGCCCCATCAAAGAACATCCTCTATTCATTGTAGGATTCTGCAATGTCCTCTCCTACGAATGACACTTCCTCATCGAGGAAATACGTTTTCAATGGTTCGTATTCTCCGCCCACAGGATTTTCAGCAAGATGATCGGCTAATGCTTGTCCCTTGACCGCCTTTTGAGTTACGTAAATATTGTCGAACTCACTTAACAGGATCTACCATTTAGCTAGCTTGCCAGTGGGAATGGGCTTCTGAAAGATGTACTTGAGCGGATCCATCCTTGATATGAGGTATGTTGTGTAGGCACAGAAATAATGCCTCAGCTTTTGTGCGACCCAAGTCAAAGCACAACAGGTGCGCTCTAATAGATAATACCGAGCCTCACACGGAGTAAACGTCTTGCTGAGGTAGTAAATTGCTTGCTCTTTCCTCCATGTTTCGTCATGTTGCCCGAGAACGCACCGAAAGCTCCATATAAAACGTCCAGGTAGAGTTATAGTGTCACGACCCAAAATCCCACCTTTCAGACCGTGACTCCGTCTAACGTTGAACCCGCTAGACAAGCCAACGTAGTCTACACATTAATATCTTTAAATCAGTCCAACAATAGTAAAATTTATACCCTTCAAATCTTAACCGAAATAACCAACAAACTTTATAACTTAACAGCGGAAATGTAACAATACTATGAAAATGCGTAATGACATAGTAAAGGTAACAGCATCGCATAATCCCAAAACCGGGGTGTCACAACCTCACGAACTATCTAAACTGAGTGCTAAATACAGAGTCTGAAAAGAAATATATAATTGTCTTGAAACTAGGAGAAAAAGTAAGACAATAAGGAATCCAAATGCAGGAGAGACACCAAGGCCCACGAACGCCAGCGGTATACCTTGAAGCTCTGGGTGGACTGAAGGTGACTCCCTCAATGCGGTCCACTGGGTCCGGATGCGGGATCTGCACAACATTAAGGAGTGTAGTGTAGCATCAGTACAACTGACCCCATGTACTGAGTAAGTGCCGATCCTAACCTCGGCTGAAGTACTGACGAGGCTAGACTTGACAATAACGATAACCGGTCCCATTCTACATCAGGTAACAGGGATAATACAAGGCAAGAGATAAGCAGACAAGTAAGGGATACGGGAGCAGTAAAGGGAAACAAGTGAAATGAAGCAGTCAAATTGACAGATCGAAGTAAGCAAGGGAGGCAATCTAACGCAATAGCCAACGAAACAAGTATAAGTACCAGAAATGTAAACAACGGCACGGCATCACCCTTCGTGCTTTTACTCTCTTCCTCACAATGCAATGTACAATGTATCATGGCACGACATTAACCTTCGTGCTTATAATCAATAAAAGTCATGGCACATCATTAACCTTCGTTCTTATAATCAATATGAATCATGTNCTTGGATTATCAATCGTATCAACACTTCTCAAACTCAACAGCCAATACTTTCAACAAGAATGAATTACCAAGTAGAGACAATCTCATAATATGCAAAACATGGGAGAAATACTGCAATTTCTATCAAAATACACTCATGGGCATGCTTGACACACAATGCAAAGGTACTCGTCACCTCACCTATGCAATGGACATGATAATCACTTAGCACATAGGAAATAATACCTATTCCCTCACCAAAGTTAGGCAAGACACTTATCTCGGTCCAAAAATGCAATTCTAGCCTCTAATACCTCCTTCCCTCTCGAATCCGACTCCGAAATGATAATATCTAATCATAATAAATTTAATAATATCAATATTGACTCATTAATACAATCACATAGCCTAAATATAGAATTCTTTGCATTCTTCCAAAAATACCAAAATTCGACCCCGGGCCCGCTTGGTCCAAACACGAGGCTCGGACCAAAACTCAATTATTCATACCCCCACGAGTTCAAATATATAATTTGTTTTGAAATCTGGCCCCAAATTGAGGTTGAATTACCCAAAATTCCCAAAAACCTAACTCTACCCAAAACCCCTAATTTCTACCTTGATTTTGGGATTTTAGGCCTAGATTCTAGTGTTTGATTGATGAAAATAAGAGGAAACGATGTTAAGAACACTTACCTATGGAGCTATGGAGGAAAAGTTCTTCAAAAGTCGCTTAGCTGGGTTGGGGAAGAAGAAGAGTTATAAAAATATGGTGAAAATCCCGTAATGAAGTCTGTTTTCGACACTTAAAATCACTGGAGAAAAATACACTATGCGTTCGCGACCCCTTGGCCGCGTTCGCACAGTGTTAGCAAGATTGGCCTATGCGTTCGGGTGCCAGGGGCCGCGTTCGCACAGGTCTTGAACTACCCAGCCCCCAGATCCCCCTAATAGCCTATGCGTTCGCATCCCTTAACCCCGCGTTCGCACAACTTTGCCTATCCTACCCTCCGCGTTCGCACCCAATGTGGTGCGTTCGCATAGCTCTGTCTAACATACCCTCCGCGTTCGCACCCAATGTGGTGCGTTCGCATAGAGCAATTTGGACCCTGACCCCAGACCCCACTTTTACCCTGTGCGTTCGCATAGGGTAATTTACCTAGACACCAGAAACCAGCAATTACACCAGATTTTTCAACCTTTTAGCACCCCGACACCTACCCGAAACTCACCCGAGCCCTCGGGGCTCAAAACCAAATACACGCACGACTTCAAAATTATCCTACGGACTTATTCAAGTAATTAAACCACCAAAATAACATCAGAAATAATGATTAAACTCCAAAATCCATAGAATTTTCTCAAACTTCATAAACTATCAAATTTTCCATTTTTGATCCGAAACACGTCAAACCAAGTCCGTTTCTTACCAAATTTTGCAGACAACTCATAATAACCATATTAAACCTGTTCCGGGCTCCGGAACCATAATACGGGCTCGGTAACACTGGTTTCACATCAAAATTCATTTTCAAAAGTCTTTATCATTTTCAGAAAATAATTTTTTTTTAAAATTCATTTCTCGAACTTGGGACCTCGGACGATTCCAGGCATACGCCCAAGTCCCATATTTTTCTACAGACCCTCCGGGACTATCAAATCACGGGTCCGGGTCCGTTTACCAAAAATGTTGACCAAAGTCAACTGTATTCAATTAATTACTACAAATTCAACTTATTATCAAGTTTTTCACATAAAGGCTTCCCGGCTACGCGCCCGGACTGCGCACGCACATCGAGGTGAGATTAATAGAGGCTTTCGAGGCCTCGGAACACAAATTTAGCTTAATATACACCGGATGACCTTTTGGGTCATCACAATCTCCACCTCTAAAATGAACGTTTGTCCTCGAACGGACATAGAAAAGTACCTGAGTCTTAGAAAAGATGGGGATAACGGCTCCGCATATCAGACTCGGACACCCAAGTAGCTGCCTCGGTAGGCTGACCTCTCCACTGAACACGGACCGAAGGATAACTCTTCGACCTCAACTGACGAACCTGCCTATCTAATATAGCTACTGGTTCCTCCTCATAAGTCAAATCCTAATCCAAATGGACACCGCTGAAGTCAAGAACATGAGACGGATTCGCAATATACCTCCGGAGCATCGATACATGAAACACTAGATGCACGGCTGATAAATGCGGTGGCAAGGCAAGTCTGTAGGCCACCTCTCCTACCTTGTCCAAAATCTCAAATGGACCAATGTACCTAGGGCTCAACTTGCCCCTCTTCCCGAACCTCATCACGCCCTTCATAGGCGACACTCTAAGAAACACCTGATCTCTTATCATGAAAGCCAAATCTCGAACCCTACGATCCGCATAACTCTTTTGCCTGGACTGAGCTGTACGAAGTCTATCCTGAATAATCTTCACCTTGTCCCAGGCATCCTGTACTAACTCAGAACCCAACAATCTAGCCTCTCCCGGCTCAAACCATCCAACTTGAGACCGACACCGTCTACCATACAACGCCTCATACGAAGCCATCTGAATGCTCGACTGATAGCTGTTGTTGTAGGCAAACTCAGCTAAAGGCAAGAACTGGTCCCATGAACCACCAAAATCAATGACACAGGCCCGCAACATATCCTCCAAAATCCGCTCGGACTGGCCGTCTGTCTGAGGATGAAATGTTGTGCTCAACTAGATCTGCGTGCCCAACTCTCGCTGAAATACTCTCCAGAAATGGGAGGTGAACTGAGTACCTCGGTCTGATATAATGGATATGGTCACACCATGCAATCTAACAATATCTCTCATGTAGATCTTTGCCAACTTCTCTGCTGAATACGACAATGATACTGGAATGAAATGCGATGACTTGGCCAGCCTATCCACAACAACAGCGATGATATGGTGATGCACTATCCTGGTACATCAACTAGGATCCAAATTGGTCGGCGTGGGAAAAGAGGACTGGGAGGAGGAGTAGGAGGAGGGCCCTTTGATCTGGTGCAATAAGTTGTTGATGCCAGAGTGCACGAACTAACCTTTGGGGAAGGGGAATAACTAACAAAAAAGGCAGTGAAGTTAGTGAATATTATGAAGAATATTGCGGTAATTTAAACACGTAATGCGAAAATGTAAAACGCATCCTAAGTTGGGGAACCTCTTGATGCCTGATGTAGGCCTAACGACAAATTAATTTGGAGAACTTAAATACTAAATGCCTCATTTGATAATAAAATAGACGAATCCAACTTGACTATAAATACGAAAATGTAAAATGTCACTAATGGCCAGGGGCCTTATTACATCAAAAGCAAATTAAAGACAAATCCTATCTATTTGGTCTCAGAAGGACCTTCCCCAGACTCGGCACCTCTACTTGCCTTGATCAATGTTCCCATCTCGCGGAGTCCCAGCAGTAAGTAGGTCTTGGCTAGAATTCCTACTTTAGTTCCCTCGGTCTTTTGACAAGTATCGATCCTCCTAAGGAACTTTTCCTCCAAGTCAACTATGCCTCGTTCCAAGTGTGCTAGCCTCTGGGTGGAAGTGATGGCAATGTTCTTCCATTCCTCGATCAGCTTTTTGTTGGCTATGTGGATTTTGTGATGATCTTCTTCACAGTCACGGAGCCTTTTGCGAAGCTGGTTGAGCCTAGTAGTTGCCTCAGCTTTCTCATCTATGACCCTATGTCCTCGAGCGAACCCTGGCTCAATACTTCCTCCCCAGTTATCTTCCAACCATCCCAGATAGTAGGGAGAGCAACCAGTGTGATACCTGTCAGGCTTGATAATATCCTTCTCCAACCGGATCCTGCAGTGCCACAATTGTTGAGCTTGACACTTGTGAGGGTTGTCGTCATCTTGGAAGTTCTCCATGAGATGACTCATTTTCTCGACCCTTGGGACGAATTGCTTCCTCCCCGCCTGCCTCATGACGCGAATCAGGACGTAAGGTTATGGCCCTCTAAGACCAATCAATATCAGGAACGGAGTGTCTCTAGTCCGAATGATGAATTTGTCAGTCGGGAACCACTCGAACATCCATTGGATTTGATCCTCGGTCAAGTCTTCTAATAACTCGACCCATCCATTAGCATTCTCTGGTGGTGCAAACATGTCGGGGATGTAGTTCATACGCTTTGGATGATGGAAAACAATATGGTCATCCCAAACTCTCCTATGTATATCTTGACGGTAGTCACCCCTTTGCAAATGCTCGGTGAGACAAAGCTGAAGTAACAGGTTGCAACCCTCAAAATGCTTCGCTCCTCGTTGACAGTTCTCAAAAGCTCGGTATATGTCAGCAACAATCATAGGTACAATGCTGAAATCCTACCCGTCGATCCCTTCCATCAGAGTCTTGGTAACCATAGCCAATCTGGTGTGGATTCTCCCCTTCTTTGTTGGGAAGACCATCAATCCCAAAAAACAGAATATGAAGACGTATACACGGCAGTGAATGTGTCCTAGAGAGGTGAGGGCGAACTCTTCCTGATATGTGCGGTAAGACTGACTACGGCCATACCTCTCGTAAAAATAGTCAAAAGGGATGTACGAGTCTTCCAAGCAGACTAAATCTGGATTCTTCTTGAGTCCCATCATCTTGAGAAAACACCGGCCTGTTCGGTTTTCAGGCATCAATAACCCTTGAGACTCCCAAGGCAAACCAACTAAACCCCCTATCTCCTCTAGCAGTGGTGTCATCTCATTGTTCCCAAATCGAAAAACCGATCAGTCACAATCCCATAATAAAGTGGCAGCCTCTATCATCATGTTATTAGGCTGAATGTCCAAAAGAGAGGAAAAGTTGACCAGGTGTTTTCTGACTGCTGTTTTGTCGCTTGAATGCAAGTCTTCCCACCAATTTAGAAGTTTTGGGTGGATGTTGGTGACCATGCCGAATCTGGGGACCTCGTGCCTCATCTATGCAAAATAAATAGGTTAGGCCCTTACCCCCACCAGACTCGACTATTTAACATCCATAATTAGCAATGAGCATTTAAGTTCTACAAATAAATACACAGAACGTGAAAACGTCCTTTTGGGTTCCAGGGAAACCCAATGAACTTTGGACGAGGCTATCTTAAAGTCTATTGTGCGGACAACACGTTAGTCAGGCTATGTTTGACCATGATGCATGCAACATACAATAGAGTAAGGTTTCTAATGGGTTTTTAGATTGGTACCCTTAAGCGGACAACTCAAGGGGGAAGGCACGGAACCGTCGACTGCACCGCTGATCGACTAGTTTTACCACAAATACGCCTTTCCGAATTTAGGGGTGATAATATTGGAATAGCACAACCACTCATTGTAAGCGTTGCTATAGGATTTTTTTGGCACGAGTGGAATATGAATGCAGAGCATGATATGTAATAATAAGCATTAAAATAGATAGGCATGTATTTTCACGTTGAGGAAAACGGTAAAGAAAGGAAATACAACAGTTATAATGGAAAGCGGTTACAAAGAAGACATGAAGATATGTTAGTTACGTTCGGGTGAAATAAATACTTGCAAAAGTAAACAGCATATAACGGGGAATAGGAAAAGGCATAAGCATTTAGATGCAAATTTAAAGGTCCAAATTCACAAAGAAAATTGTAATGGTATAAGCCTAGGGAAGATCCCCAGCAAAGTCGCCATGCTGTCGCGCCCCCTTTTTCTATCGCACGGGTTAGGTACGGTGATATCGGGTTTATGACATTTTGGACAACTCCTTAAAAGAAAGGGTTTAAGGAAGAGTCGCCACCTAACGATTTTTATGGTGCGTTAGGGCACCTAGAGTTGATAACTCATGAACTAGTTCGCGTTACCAGAGATTGGGTAAGGGCTTGAAATTATCCCAAGGGGAAGGTGTTAGGCACCCCTCAAGATCCACAACTGTGGGTCCCAGCCAATAAGTTTTGTGAATTTGGACGGTGAACAAATAACAAGTAAGGTTCATATAAGAGGGGATTTCAAACAAGCTTAAAATTCTTTTGGAGAAAGTATAAAATAAGCATTTGCAAAGAAATTGTCCTAGGTTTAAAGTAATACGGATCACTTCAATGCAATACCCGGTATATCACACCTCGAAGAGGAGGCTACACGTGGTATTAGTGCACCGATCATCATATCTATATTCTACCCTCCGCATCTCGTGAAGGTTATTAAAAAATGAGTGTGTTGGTTACGAATGTGCCATTACCCGTCCCATCCTATAAGTCCTGGAGGGGGATTAGGACTAATAATCCTCAAGGAAGGAACTAGGCTGAACCCTTGGGTTTAAAGGATAAAATACTAGGCGACATACAAAACAAGTAGGACTGCATATAAAAGGGAACATATAAAGACAAGGAAAGGCTCACAGGTCCCTCCACACATAGACATGTAAGTAGCACGTCTCAAACACGATTAAAGTCTCAAGACAGGAGTTCAAAATAGGAATTTTTAGTAAAATAGTAGGTCGTAGGAATCTGGGTTAGAAAACTTAATGAAGACAGAAAATTTAATCAAGACTGATAGTTGATTTCAAAATATACAGTAGCTAAAGGCAGCGGTAAAACATAGAAATGTGCAGTGATTTAAAGTTTTCAATAAACATAGATGAAAGTCATTAAAGCAGGGGTTTGAAGTAACATAGTGGTTTTAAAAGATGAGGAACTAAAATACAGTGGCTTAGCATAGAGTAATGATTATTAGTTTACAGAGAACTTGTAGTAAAAGAAGTAGGGGGATGGTATCAAAATATAGTAACTTTATCAAAATATGGTAACCTTAAAGAAATACAGAGCAATGATTCAAAATGGCATGACACTACAACAAAAAGGGACTTTAGCGGCACTAAAAATTGCCTTTAGCAGCAATAACAATAGCCATTATATCCTTTACCGGCCAATGGTATTTAGCCGGCAATGCGAGGGTCGGCAAAGCCTTTGGCGGCCATTCTTACAAAAGATGGTAAAGATTATAATTGATTGCCTCTATAGATTATTTGTTTTACCAGCAATTATTTGCGGCAATTATATTGGCCCGTAAATCCAATCCATAACAAACTAATTATGACCTTTTAGTGTCCATTTTTATAGCTGATAAATTTAAATAAATTGCCGCTAAAATTCAAAAGTTTTAACGGCAAATTTTTGTGGCAATTAGAATGACTACTGTATCCTTCCCGTGGATATCTCATTCTGACCTTTTAGAGTCTATTTTAATGAAAATAAATTCAACTAAATATCACTATTAGTAAAAGAGTGTCTCTTGATGGCAGTGAAGGTAGACAAATGCTGGAAAATATATTACTATGAATTTATAAAATCAAATATATCTCATTGAATCTAAACAATCCAAAGTAAGTATTAACACGGAATATAATGTCACAACTTTAAAGATAAACTTATATTGATTGAACTGGTATAACTAATCCTATCAAATAACATCTTCAAATAGTTTTGGCAACTCTTCATCATAGTGAAATCTTCCACATGCGAAATTTTTGAACAAATGACCTGAAACAAATGAAATAAATGTGTCAACGGATGCAATGTAATGTATAAAACATCGTGGGTATACATATCTAAATATATTTTGAATTCTCAAAACGATGTGAAAAATGAGGTTGCATGCGAACTAGGATACTAAGTTCATCATGGTTGAAGATATTGAAGTGTAGTTTCTAATAAGACAAATCGTTCTTAAGTTGAAGCTAGCTACATCAAGTTACAGTATTGGAATACAACCAAAATATTTTGTCGAAGAAAGAACAATGGATGACCAAAGGAAGACAAAAGAGTTCGCTAATGTGGCAAATAAAACTTGTAGTATTAGAATACAACTTAGGTATAACATTGCGGAAATAAATAAAGAGCTAACATCTGACAAGAATTCAAGATGCTACCATTATATAAACAATACTTGTCTGCAGTAGGTATACATGTTCTGTTGGTTATATAATTTTGAAGTGAACAGTCTGAGTATTGTTAATTTCATCTTTTTGATATAATTTGTATAGTTCCATGCTACAAGTATGGGAAATGGGTGCATTAACATGAGGAAGAAAATGATGAATTTTCAAATTAGCTTATAAGAAAATCATTTCAATGGATTTAGGGAAGGACAACTTTAGTTGGAAGTTTAAAAGATTATACAACAGCAAAGGCAAGTTACTGATGTTAATCCCACGGAAACTTGCAGTAGCACAATAAAAAGATCATTTTATTCAGTTAGACATGGAAGAGAGGGTTTTCGACTAAAACATCCTTATATTATGACCCAAACCTGAGCTACATCCTTTCATTATTATAGTAGACAAAAAATATCCCTTAACTAATTTGAAAGTTTCAACAATCACCCTTCTGTTTTCTTTCTATTTTCTGTCTAGAAACTAACAGTATAAACTTGTCAAAGATACTTGTTGCTATTCATTAATACTTCAAAAAGTTGATTGTTTGTCAAGCTGCAAGCTACTAGTAGCAAAAAGAAGAAACCAAAAGTAGTACAATTGAAAGAGAAATCTTAAACCTTTAATAAATTTACTGATTTTACAAATTATAAACCCATAGAAGTTGAAGGATTAAATGCATAAGAAATCTTATAACTGCACATGTAGACTTCTCGTCCAGTGATCTATCATCCTTGCACTTCATACCAGTTAATATGTTGACTTCTACACATTTAGGCTCTATCTAGCTAGAGACTAATACAGTTAACTTGATGTAAGATATTACTCATGAATTAAATTTTTCACATGTTTGTTTTCTTCTAAATGGAACTCAAGCATAGAAATTGTCTTTGCGAGTAGCGTGTTCCAGTCATCTATTAGTAATTTAGGTTCACGAATCTATGATTATGTAGTCTGTACCTAAAATAATGAGTCATTTTTCAGTAACTATTGAGAAAGATGGCATGTAACTACAACACCATAACAACAATTGCAATTGTGTATATGAAAACACCCATTTTTTAGGAATTCGTGATCTTCAGGAGTTGCAAGCAAAATGTTAAGTCTGTTTATGGGAAAAAGCAAAATTATGACCTAATATCCCTTATTTTAAAGTTCCACCTAGCACTCTACAATACGAATAAACAACTCATGCGATACAACACCTCCATATTCACAAGGAAAATAACAAATATAAAAAATGGCACTATGCGATCTTCTTTAGATGAGATAATTTATTTTCAGATTTGTGAAGAACAAAGGAAATGAGTGAGCAAAAAAACAATGTCAATTCATGAGAACCGTTAAAAGCCTTTTTTTATTGTAGTGTAGTATCCAATGTGTATCCTATAATACTCTCTTGATACTAACATTATAATTAAAGTTGGTTAATCAAAACATAAAGAAAAAAAAAGATTCAGCAACATGAAATTGTGTATAAAATCATATCTATATCTCAACAGAAAGAAGACAAGAAAAGTTATGTTTATGCGAGACAAGTGCAAATGGGATATAATAATTCAGTGTGGTAGGAAAGGTACCAGTTTACCAGCAATTATCATCATAGCCACATCCGTAAAATGATCAGTAATTGCAAGAGTCACTGAAATGTGTGCGCGATGTAGAGGACTCTGAACAAGAAGAGGCAAAGATGCTAGATCTAGACACTGCTGAACCGGAATAGATTACTCAGGATGAATATTTGGGTAACAAAGCCGAGGAGGGTGATTTGGCTCATATGAGCGAGGATCTGGAAGACAGGGTCAACTATGGCAGTGACTGGGGGGGGGGGGGTAGACCTGCCTATTTTACACAACAA
>ML257719.1:0-64766 GCA_005239495.1 Nicotiana undulata | reverse complement strand
CCCCCCCCCCCCCCCCTGAAAATATCATTAGCCACCTTTATCTCTCTGAAAGCCACCTATATCATTCTGAATAGTAGCCACCCTTATTACTCCGCCTGGACATAACACAATAGCCTCCCTTATCACTCCATACATTCAACAACTGTGGGATGCCACCCTTATTCCATGCATAACAAAAAAGGTAAATGCCACCCTTATAATCCGCATAACAACAACCAAACCACACAATAATTCACAAATCTAATATCACAACAACACAATATATCAACCCGTGACACAAATGCCCATAGGCCACAACCTTTCCAAAGATCCAACAATATCAATATTTCTACAAGAAATAGCCCACAACACAAACACAATGTGTATAAAAATCTTAATAACAACAAAATGAACGGGAAAGTAACTCACAAGGAACAATACTCCCTTTAAACATAACTTCAATTAAAATTCAGTAAAGACCTTCGATAACCTCAATTCTTATTATTTGTTTAAGGATAACCTCGATAATGAAAGTATTTCCATGAAATGGATAACATCGGATTCTAGTGTATGAGACTAACAATGAAAGAGATGGAACGATCTAGCAAATATGTCAAAATGCATGAGAATAATCCGGCAACACAAAGGATATCATGTATAACAATTTCAGCTAACAGTAACTCAACAAATAAAGAAATTACATAATGGTAAAAGCGGTAACAACTTCAAATACATCATATACATGATGGCCCGATAGTTCATCTAGAGTTTTAGAACTTAATTAATTGTTTCAAAGCCTCTAATATCTCATTTTAGCCTTCCTTAATTTGCGTGCGTAATCCATATGTTTTTCAGAAAGCTTTTATGTTAAAATTTGATAAAAATATGATATTTTGCATTTAAAATCTATTTGGGTTGACTTCAATCAATGTTTTGAGCAAACAAATTCGGATTCGTGTTTTGACGAGCCTGATGGGTCCTTATCATGATTTGGGACTTGGGCGTATGCCTGAAATCAAATTCTGAGGTCCCTAGCTCGAGTTTTCGTATTATGTTGAAAAATTGAAGTTTAGAAGTTTAATGACTTAGAAGGTTTGACCAATGTTTGACTTTGTTGAAATCGGGTCCCTAATTTGGTTCTGGAACTTCGTATAGGTTCATTACTATATTTATGACTTGTCTGCCAAGTTTGGTGAGAAACGGAGTTGGTTTGACGTGATTCAGACGTCCGGTTGTTAAAATAGAAGTTCTAAAATTTCTTGAAACTTCATTTGATTTTGGTGTCCGATTCATAGTTCTAGGTGTTATTTTTGCAATTTGATCACGTGACCGAGTTCGTATGATATTTTTAGACTTGTGTTTATGGTTAGTTCGGAGCCCCGAAGGCTCGGGTGAGTTTCGGATAGGCTACAGAGTGAGTTTTGGCTTTAGGAAAGTGCTGGTATGCTTCACTTCTGTTGCAGGCCTCAGACCTCGCAATTGCGAGGCCAGGCTTTGCAATTGCGATCTCTGTTAGGTTTACTTCCTCGCAATTTCGAAGAGTAGCTGGGCACCACATGATTCGCATTTACGACAAATCCTTCGCAATTGCGAAGTGGGGCTGGGGGGCAGTGATCGCATTTGCGATCAAATGGTCGCATTTTTGGGGTGGCCATTGCGAACAAATAATCGCAATAAAAGCAATTGCAATGATAGCAGAAAATGTGGGACTTCGCATTTGCGAAGAAAAGCTCGCATTTGCGGGGCTCGCAATTGCAAACCCTAGGTTTCAATTGCGACATCTATGACTCGTCAAGTATGAGTTAGTTGGGATTTTCTCTCATTCTTCAAATTTTAAAAACAAGAAAATCCTAGAGGCAATATTTCCAAGAACATTTCTTCCCCAATTCATTGGTAAGTGATTCTAACCTATTTTCTTTCAACCTTTTATTACATTTCATAAGATTTCAACCTAAAATCTAAGATTTTCATGGTGAAAATTGGGGGTTTGGGTAGAATTAGGGATTTTTGTAAAATTAGAATTTAGACCTCAAATTGAGGTCGAATTTCGAAACAAATTACATAACCAGGCTCGAGGGAGAATGGATAATCAGGTTTTGGTTAGGATTTCGAGTTTTGACCAAGCGGGCCTAGGAGATGACTTTTGTTGAATTTTTCAATAATGACCTAAATTGAACCTTTTTCATTTTTGGGTAGTTCTTAGGGCTTATTTAGAATCGTTTGGTCGGTAATTTTCTATATTTGTTTGGCTCAGAGGCTTGTTCAAAAGGCAAATTCGTGATTATGCTTTAAGTTGGTCTTTGGAGCGAGGTAAGTGTTGTGGTTAACCTTCACTTGAGGGATTAAGACTTGTTTGCCTATTTTCTACATGTTTAGAGGTTGGGTACAACATATATGTGAGGTGACGAGTACTTATGCGTTATTGTTGGGTCAAAGCATGCGGGTGAGACTTGTTTCTTAGTTAGTTATTAAAATTGATCGCTCTTTTCGAATTTACGAGCTATATGAAGTAATTAAGTATTGTTGTCCGAAGTTGATGTTGATATTGTGGAAACATTTTTTATGTGAGGCTTGTTCTTGCTTATTCTGTCTCCCTTTTGTTTATGCTCATTGTTATATGGTAAGGGAGAGTGTTAATGCACGAAAGGTGATGTCGTGCCATATGAGAGTGTTAATGCACGAAGGGTGATGTCGTACCGTATCTATTGATTTATGATGAAAGTGAGAGTAAAAGGACGTAGAGTGATTCCGTACAGTTATTATTGTTTCACAGTGAGGTTGAGAGTAAAAGCACACAGGGTGATGTTGTGCCGATATTATTGTTTCATAGTGAGGTTGAGAGTAAAAGTACGAAGGGTGATGCCGTGCAGTTTTTTTCATTATGTTTATTTGTTTTGCTGGTTAAAGATTTATTAATTGTTTCTTTTTATCATTCCCTGTGGTATTTATCGTATCTTGTACCCCTTTCGCATGTCGCCTCCCAAAATCACATGTTTAGCTTTTATTTGTCATTGTGTTGTACGTATATTGTTATCTACACAGGTTTACTTTACGTGGGTGTCTTGTCATAGACTCGTCACTACCTCGCCTAGGTTAGGCTCGACACTTACAGAGTACATTGGGTTGGTTGTACTCATACTACACTATGCAGCACTTGTGCAGATTTTGGTACTGGCCCCAGTTATCCGTGAGGCGTTTCAACTCGGATTTGCTTTTATAGACTTGAGGTAGATCTATTGGCATTCACAGACCTTGAAGTCCCTTCCATTTCCCCTATTTTATTGGTTCTTTTCGTTTATGACAGTTGCATTAATTTCCAACCCTATTTGTAGAGACTCTAGAAGCTCGTGAATTGTGACTCCAGATCTGGGTTATACTTAGATATTATTGTTTTCTTATGTTATTTCGCACCAGTTTTACTTTCATTTCAGCTTAATTGTTTTTACTTAATGAAATTGATTAAATTTTTCTTAAAGATCCTCTAACATTCTTGCTTAGCAAGTGAAATGTTAGGCGCCATCACGGTCCCGACGGTGGGAATTCCGGGTCGTGACAATATAAGAGCAAACTCGACAAGTAAAGAATGTGACATGTAACGAAAACTTCAAATAAAGCATGTGATAGCATACACGGCGAATAAAAGATACAACATGTGCTAACAAATTTCAAATAAATACATGAAAGAGGCCTAAGAGTCTAAACTGGTCGATTCCCACGTATAAGCCAAGTACGTGCTCATCACCTCGCGTACACGGCTTTCACATGACACAAATAGCACAAACGAATCAACCCCTAAAAGGTTGTTCCCCCACACAAATTTAGGCAAGATACTTACCTCAAAGAAGCTAAACTGATACTCTAAATTGACCCTCTCGTGTGAAACAACATCAGGACGGCTCAAATCTAGCTAAGATGACTTAATATCATAAATAAATCCGTAGGAAACAATTCTGGATAACAAAGCTTTGATCTTTAATGAAAACTAAAAAGTTAACCACGGGATCGCACCTCAGAACTTGACTAAATTCACAAAATCCGAACACCCATTCCGATACGAGTCCAACCATACGAAAACTATCCAATTCTGACATAAAATCGGCCTTCAAATCCTCATTTTATATTTTTGAAAGTTTTTACAAAAAATCTAATTTTCTCCAATTCAAATCACTAATTTTATGGTAAAAACAAAGAAGGAATCATGAAATATAATCAAATTCGGGTAAAGAACACTTACCTCAATGCAACACGTGAAGAACCCCTCCAAATTTGCCCAAAACTGAGGTCTACAACGCATAAAAACATGAAAACCCTCGAGTTACTAACATTCTACCCAGCACTTCCTCTTTTGACGACTCACAGTCGCATCTGCGGAATATTCGTCACAGATGTGCAAACAACAAATCTCAACTGACCGCACATGCCTCCAAGAACCGCGTATATGGTGCCGCATCTGCGAACAACCAAACACACCTTTTGCAACCGCTTTTGAGACAAATATCACTCATCTACGGGGACTTCCAATCTAGCTCATAACCACACCTGCGCATACACACTCGCACCTGTGGAACCGCGTCTGCGGGAGTAACATCGCAGATGCGCAAAACCTCAACTCCTTATCATCTCGCTTTTGCGCCTTCTCGACACCTGCGACTACCGCACCTGCGCCCAGTGGTCTGCAGATGTGACCACACCTGATCTTTGCCAAAATCAGCTTCACCCAACATGATCCTAATGATCCTAAACTCGTCCTAAACACACCCGGGGCCCTCGGAATCGGTATGAACTTACCAATAAGTTTCGTAACATAATGCGGACCTACTTGATGTCGCCCAAAATCACACCACTACTTGGGATTGTGAGGCGGTCGATGCAATTATAAATACCAACGCGAGTCGGGGTCGATTCCATAGAGAGCATTATGTGGGATTAGGTATATATCTAGTATAGTGTATAATGTGAACAAGATTGCACTTCCACATATTCAGTTGTTCTTTCTACTTCTACCTTTTTATGCTAATTCTTGAAATTGTAAAGCTAAGAGACAATGTTTTTGGATTTGTTGTTTTTCAGTTTATAAAAGATCTACGCTGCGACTTCCTCCTAGTTGGTTACTAACGGATTTAGAGCTTAGGTTATCTTTGGTTGATCGGTATACAATATAGAGATTACTCACTCTATACCTCTCGGTAGTTTGAGTGCCCAATTTGGATTTCTCAAGTCCAAATAGGTATTTCACGAAACAAGTGATAGATGCTCAAGTCCGATCTTACTATTTCTAGATTCGACCCTTTAATTGGGGCTATCAATTTCTTGAGTTCACCTCAATTTCTTGTTAGCCAAATTTTTCTAGACTTAGTCTCCCTTTCTCAAGTAGAAACTAAGCCAATTAGGCATGCATCAATATTTGCAACCATCAATTCTTAAATCCAATAAAGAACTAGACTAAATATCATATACCCAATCATAAATATGCCCTAAATAAATCACCCATTAAGTACTCATACTAGGGTTGGGTCACAACCCTAGCTAAGGGTTTAGGTACTCATAGAAAATGAAGAAATTAAAGAAGAAACTAAGATCAAACTCATAATATTGATTAAGGGAAGAAAATCTATTGTTAAATGATATTCTATTACAAGTTAGCCAAAACAGTAAAAGAAAAATGGCTCTACGTTCTCAGGTGCTCCAACCTTTACCTAAAAATGACAAAAAAATCTATTTATACATAGCTCAAATTATCGGACAAAATTGCCCCTGTGGAGGTTCTGCAGCCGCACAATTCCGTGTGCGGTCCGCACTTTGAGGCTGTCTTGATAGGGTGGCTTTTTGCGACAACATAAATTTGGGGTGCGGCCACACTTCCTCTAATTATGCAGACCGCACATTTCTGAGTGCCGCCGCACTCTTGATCTTGGGTTGGACATGGGCAACTTATGCGGACTGCACATTTATGAGTGCGGCCGCACAATAATAATGTGGTCTGCACTTCTTCAGGCCCCCAAAACACATCTCTCTGATTCTTGTCTTCTGCGGACACACATTGTTAAGAAATTCTGTCAGTGGCTCTTCAGAGTCTGCGGATGCACACAGTATTGTGCGGTCCGCACTTTGGTCCTTTTTGCCTTGTTTTGGTCCTTGTCCAATTTTACTCCTTTCTGAGTTGATTTTCATTTCTTTGGCTTGTTTCCCAGTATTTCTGCAAGAAAGCACATTTCATTAGCTCTAGGGAATGCCTTTAAGCATTTTGAGCTAAAACGTAAGTAAAAGAGAGTAAATAAGAAGTCAAAATCCCTACGTATCACCATTCGGGGCCTCAAATCACATCAAATAATGTCAAAACTATGAATTGAACATCAAATCAAACTTAATGACGTAAAATTTTGCGTGCAAGTCGCAAATGACATAACAGAGCTATTACAACTCCCGAAATTACAATATGAACCCGATATCAACAAATTCAACTCCCTGTGAAGCCTCTAAACCTTCCAAACCTTCAACTTTTCGACTTTTCAACTTTTTCCAAAATGCATCAAACCAACCTACGAACCTCCAAATCCAAATTCGGACATACACCGAAGTCTAAATCACCATACGAAGCTATTGGAATAATGAAAACACCATTCTAGAGTAGTCTATACAAAAGTCAAACTCCGGTCAACTCTTTTCACTTATGCTTCTAATACAAGAATTGTTAGTTCAAATCAATCCTGAATCATGCAAAAATCGAACTCGACCACACACGCAAGTCGTAATACATGATACTAGCTGCTCGAGACCTTAAGCCACCCAATGGAACCCTAATTCTCAAAACGATCGGTCGGGTCGTTACAATTAGGAATATATATTTTAGTTTTTCTCAAAAAATATATAAAGTTTAAAAGCAATGATTTCAATTGGATAAGGTCAAGATTACAAACCAAAAACATTTAGTCTTGTGAAAGAGAATGTCATTCCTTTCATATTTATTGAAGACTTGAAGTGTACGAACGTGGAAATCCAACTAACAAACTGAGAAATGCATGCGTGTGTTTATGATGCGGATGTACAATATGGTATTTAGAGAATTTTTATATTTTAGAGAAAAACTAAAATATATATTACTAATTGTAACTGTCACGCCTCAACCTCGGGAGCGCGACCGGCGCTCAACCGAAAGAAACCGATCGAGCCAGCCTATTAGATGACTCCTACCCGACTCGCTTGTGATAAAGAAGGCATGTTGCCATTAGTTAAGCAGTAGAAGAACTTCATAGAACCTCACATGTTGCTTACTTCATTTTTGTTAAATCAAGGTTAAGTTCCTAAAGTACATACAATTTACAAATCAGTGGTAAAAAGGTTTACAAAATACAACCTAATCTTGTGACCACTCCAACACCCATACATGACCCACATAAGTGTCTACGGAGCCTCTAATGATACAAAAGACAATGCCGGCAACAAAGCCCCGCCTATACCTTAAAACGTAGTAACTTATACAAAAGAAGAGAGACATAATTCCCTAGAAGAAATGAGGTTTCACCAAGACTGCTACAGCTACGAGTAGAGAGGGAGAGCACCACTATCTGCGATCGGCGCTATCTGCAATGGAACCACCTACATCCATTGAAAGATGTAGCGCCCTCGGCAAAAGGGACGTTAGTACTGTCGAATAGTACTAGTATGAATAGCTAAACATCATTACAGTAAAAGATTAATAATACATGAAAAAGTAATCATGAAATCAATAAGACACTTAGACAACACCACAACATCAAATAAGAATCCACATAAGCTTTCAAATGAAATTACTATAGCTTTAGCTTGGTCCATTATTCGCCCTAATCACTTTATTATTCACAATACCACCGTACTCTTATACAGAGTCCGATCACGACCGATCGGCTAGGTCATCTCCCTTGGAGACATCTTCCCTCAATATCATTTCCTGTTTCAATTCCGATTCAATTTCCAGTACAATACCACCATGTGTGCGGCATGATGTCCGATCACGGCCCGATCGGCTAGGACGTCTTACTCAAGACATTACCATTTTTCATCAATCATCTCAGAGGACACAATTGTTAATTCAAGCTTGGCGTTTGGCCGCATTTCACAATTTAAGTTCTTTTCCCACACATTTCACATTATTATCAATTTTATTAACAGGTCATTTAGTGCAAAACATCAAGTACACTTGAGAACAACATGAATCATGGGCATATGGAGATTGTCACATCCTTTGGCTATTAAACACATTTTCCCCGATTCCAATACATCATTAGATAACAATCACAGCAGGACGGGGAGCATTGGAATATATATTACACATAAAGCTTTACTACACAAGCACGTTACAATATCATTTCCTACATCAGCCAAGCTTTACAACTTACACCAAATCTTAGGGGCACCATGGAGAGGTCCGATTCCTAAAAAAAGGAGGTTTAGCCATACATACCTCAATTTCGCTTTCTTAGGCTCTACAATTATCTGGAACCCTTAGAAAATCTCAATTTATTTAGCAATACGACAAATTGAGCCCAAAATTAAGAGATTGATCATAATTTTAGCTCACTTGAGAATTTTATCATACATCATGTGTTCATTAAGTTTTGTGGCCTTTTAGTGGTAGATTATGCCAGCCCATTCCCCATTCCTAGCCATTCTTAGCCTACATTGAATTAAGGCCCCCTCATCACCCATGCATGTAAATTATTAAACCCCAAGCCCATGAACTACCTTGTTAGGTACCCATTTTAGGAGAAAATTCATAATTTGGCTGAGCTTGGTTTAGATTCTTACCTTGTTATGGAGACCCTCTTGAAAATCTTTAGTGTTTTAAGCAAGAATTTGAGGAATGTTGAATGAGGATCACTTCCTCCCTCTAAGGCCCCTTTCTCTCACTTTATGGTATCAGGGAATGAGCTCAAAATGGACTATGCATGAGATTTTACGATATAGGATCGGGTTAAAAGAATTAAAAATTTTGAGCCCCGACACAGATTTACGGTCGCATATGCGACCGCATAACAGATATGCGGCCACCGTAGAAATGAGCCTCCAAAACTTGAAATAACTGACCGTGTATGCAACTATTATGCGGTCACATAATGCACCGCAGAACTCCCTTCGCAGAAACTCTGAGACGATTATGCGATCAATATGCGGTCCACATAATGATTATGCGACCGCATAACTGGCCTCAAAATTGGTCAGTTTTCTGATCCACTCTGCGGCCATTATGCGGTCTGTAGAGTGATTATGCGACCGCATAATGGGCCACAGAAACGCACTCATTTTAAACATTTTCCTTTACTCCAAAAACGTGTCGTTCAATCCATAAAAGTTCGAATCGCAGCGAGCTTGCTCGCCCCGGAGATTTTTTTAATATTAAAACACATAAATCTAACCTTGACGTCACGAGGTATCGGGTTTCTAGGTAAAATTTTACGAGGCCTTACATTAACGACCCAATCGATCGTTTTGAGAATTAACGTTCTGTTCGGTGACTTAAGGTCTCGAGCAACTTCGTATCAGGTATTATGACAATCTCGTATTTAAATTTTTTTTATATTGTTGCCATTTGTCAGCTGAAACAAGAAAGAAGCACATAAGATTTTGTAGTTATTCCTCATCCCTTTCAACATTCAACTTTGTGTTTTCTTTCATGAATTTATCGGCCAGATCAGATACCCCAGTGTTCACAAGAATTTGAATGAACATTCTCACTAAATTAAAAAGTTCTGAATCAAGACAAGAAACAGCGTCCAAGCAGCCATAACTTAGTATATGTTTTTGCTTAAATGGTATATGTGTGTTAAAAAAATTCAATAAATATATTGAAGTATTAAATTAGAACTCACTTATTATCACTTGAAAAGGGGAGTACATGAACCGGGTTGATTAAGTTTTTATCATAAAACCAAACCAAACCAAACAACTATATCGCTTTGGATTGGTTCGGTTTTTTTGGGTATTTCAAGGTTTATGGTTTTTTTATTATATGAATATTATTTTAATCTTACTTTGTTAAAGTTATAAATAAAATTTTAATAAGTGAATATATGTTTAGTGAAAACACTAAGCAAACATATGACCTATTAAAATATTCGTATAGGAAAATATTTTAATAACATATAATAGTTACTTTCTTAATCGTCTAACAATAATTTTCATTGATGTACACTTTCAAGGTTAACCCAATTTAATAATTAAACATATAAATCAATTAATATACCGTATTAGTAAAAATTAAATCTATGCCTTTTCCTTAATCACATGGCTCTCTCTCTCTCGGGGTGCACGATAACTAACGTACGCCAACCATGGGTAGGAGAGCACGAGTTCCATCTCAGAAGACACAAATGGCGATGGCGGATGCGATTAGACATAAAAACCAACGTGTAAGTCAAAAAGGAGTCCAAATAAGTTCAGTTGCACTGCAGCAAACACCACAAGCCAGATTTGATACCAATGAAACTGTACCAAAAACATGAAAAGGGGATGTGGCAGCAAGGCTCAAGCAATTCAACAATGAAATAATGTAGTACAGGCATCTGCAAGTAGCGCAAGTGCAGGAGCAACGAGCAGTAGGAAGAAATCTTGGCTGGCCTAATAGAGGAGGGAGAAGGTACGCTAGTGAAAAGGAGTTCAATTTGGGATAATTTTGATATTACCAAAATTATGAATGCTGAGTTTAAATTGGAATATGTTGCACCAAAAATGCATGGTGAATCCCCAATAATTGATATTGAATTAGATGACATTTCATCCGAGATTGAATTTTGCAAGAACTTTGTGGCTTCTTATATTGGGTGTGCACTCTCCGTTTGCTGTGATTAATGGGTACATTCAGAGGCTATGGGCCAAGTATGAAATTAACAAAATAACTATGTTGAAAAATGAAATTATCATGGTCAGGTTTGACTCGGCAGTTAGGATGAATGAAGTTATCCAAGGGGGGATTTACCACTTCGACAACACGCCTTTCATAGTGAAAGCAAGGAGTCCGGAGATGAAATCCACGAGAGAGGAGCTTCATACGGTGCCTGCATGGATTTAGTTTCCAGGACTAGACTTCAAGTATTTGAGTCCTAAGGACTTGAGTAAGATAGATAGTCTTGTTGGTAGACCTTTAATGGTTCATCAACACAAAGGAAAAAAAATAGGGTTGAATTTTGCACGACTACTAATGGAGGTGGAAATGGACTCAAACTTACCAAACATAGTGATGCTTAGGAATGAAAAAGGAATCCTAACTGAGTAGAGAGTAGTATATGATTGGAAGCCAATATTTTGTAACTACTCTCAGAAGTATGGGCATTCTGAGGAAGACTGCAGAAAGAAGAAAGCACCAAAAGCTCAAGTGGAATTTAGAGCTAAGCCAATGGAGCAGAAGGCTTAACAACTTGTAAAGCATACACCACATGAAAGTGGAGACCAAATCAGCAGATGACACTATCAAGCGAGTCCAGTAACTAAAAGCCATCAGGGGAAACAAAATGAAGGGTGGATCAATCCTCGAAGAACACACAAAGCAAACCAAAAACAACAACAACAGACAATGGAAAAAAATGAACTTCAAGTACTTGACAAGGAAGAAGCAATGAAATCGGGGCAAAAGGAGGTTGTGGGGAATGAGGGAGGTCAATCACTACCTCTCTCAAGACGTGGTTAAATTATTTAGTTGAAATGTTAGGGGACTGAATGCCCCCAATAAGAAAAAAGACTTGACACTCCTTTGCAATAAGGAAAAGATAGGATCGATTGGTCTTCTTGAAATAAAAATTAAAAGTAGCAAGATTACTCAAACTGCAAACACATTGTTTAGACAGTGGCGGTACATAATAAATTTAGAATCCCACTATAATGGGTGAATATGGATGAAATGGAGGTCAGACTATTTTAGTGTGATTCCAATAGTAAGGACAGAGCAGCTGGTAACATATGAGGTTAAATATATCCCACTGCAAGTAGAGTTTATAGTGTCATTTGTTTATGCCTTTAAAACAAGAGAATGCAGAAGAGAGTAACGGAATAGTTTGACTCAACAAGAGATAAGTTGTAACAAGCCATGGTTGTTATTTGGGGATTTTAACTTTGTGGTAAGAATGGATGATAGGTGTGGCGGAATTCCAGTTACTCTGGCTGAGGTGACTGAGTTTCAGAGTTGTATAGATACATGTGAGCTATTGGAATTGCCTAATCAAGGGAAAAGATACACCTGGAATGATAAACATGAAGGATATAGAATCTTCTCCTAAATAGATTGGGAATTCATCAACCAATAATGGTTGAATAGCATGTCACCAAGTACTAACATGTATCTAACATAGGGGATTAGAGATCACTGTCCGGCTATCATTGAAGGGCTAGGAACTCCTTTCAATATTGCAATTCTTGGTCAGAGCATCCTAGATTCAAAGAGAAAGTCAAAAGCACATGGGACATGGACATAGATGGATGTAAAATATTTCAAGTGGTACAGAAGTTAAAAATCCATAAGAGAGGCCTAAAGGAGTTAAATTCTCAACACTTTAGGAACATAATATTAGAGGTCACTACCGATAGAGTAGCATTGAAGGAAGTACAAAACCAACAACAAACTAATCCCATAAATGCTGAGTTGCAGAATACGGAGAAGGAGTTGTATAAAAAGTTAGACAATACTCCTATATAGCATAGATTTTCTTACAACAGAGGAATAAGGCAAAGTGGATTAGGTTTGGAGATTATAATACAAGAACTTCCATTCTGTTATCAAGCATAGAAGTCTAAGACATGCAATCACTTGGCTGAAAGACAAGTATGGTGTATGGCAAACCAATCAGGAATCAATAGCTAAAGTTTTTGTTGAATTCTATGAGGTTTAGATAGGAATAAAGCACTGAACAGGAGGAAAGCAATGAGGGGGATAATTATAAATTGAACAATTCTATCAGAGAAACAACAATTGTGCTTGCTCTAACCAATTTCAACCAAGGAGGTGAAATCTGCAATTCTAAAAATATATAGTAACAAAATTTGGGGCCCTGCTGGTTATGGAAGTGGATTTTTTAAAGAAGCATGGGACATTGATGGTAAAAGTGTCACAGAGGCAGTTCTTGATTTTTTTCATACTGGATAACTATTAGAACAGCTAAATGCTACCAACATAGCATTGATTCCTAAAGTCGAAGCACCTGAACTTGCTAGCCAGTACAAGCCAATATCTTGTTGTAATGTCACAAATTCATATCGAAGATACTGTGTAGCAGGCTTAAAAAGGCTATGAAAATCATTGTTGCTGATAATCAAGTTGCCTTCGTCCAAGGGAGATCAATGATTCACAACATCCTAATCTGTAATGACTTGAAAAGGCACTACAACATAAAAACTTCACCAAAATGCCTTATGAAGGTAGATTTTAAAAAGGCATATGATGTGGTGAGCTCTGAGTTTGTGGAGGAAGCTTTGAATGGTTATGGTTTTATACCGAAATTCACTCAATTGATAATGGCATGTGTATCGTTCCCTAAATTCACGGTTAGAGTGAATGGAGGGGGCTATGGTTATTTCCCAGGGAAGAGATGAGTGAGGCAAGGAGATCCTCTTTCTCCACTGCTATTTATATTGGTAATGGAATACTTATCAAGGGTGCTGAAATGTATGAGCAACTTACCACATTTCAAGTTTCACCCTATGTGCAGAACTCTAAAACTCACTCACCTCATCTTTGCTGATGATCTAATGATCTTCTGCAAAGGAAAAAGGAAAGCAGTGGCTAGGATCATGGAAGCTCTAATACATTTTAGTGAAGTGACAAGGTTAGTTGTTAACATAAAATAATCTACCATATTCCTTGCAGGAGTAGATGATCAGACTAAGAAGCACCAATTGACTCAAATAGGTTTTGAATTGGGATCCTTCCCTATCAGATATTTGGGATTGGTTTGTCATAAAGAAAAATGAAATAGAATGGATTGTCATCAGCTAACTAAGAAGATCACAAGAAAAATTAAGAATTCTTATGCTAAGCAATTATTCTATGCAATTAGACTTCAAATGGTCAATGCAGTAATGTTTTCCACATCTTCAACTTCTGGGATCAATCTTCATATTTCCTCAAAGTGTTCTGAAAGCTGTTGATAAGATTTGTAGGGACTACTTATGGGGGAGCAGTAAGGAGAAGAGGAAAGTATCATTGATATCTTGGGAGAAGTATGTATGCCAAAGAAGTTTGGGGGACTAAACATAGAGGGAGGCAACGGCTGAAACTTTGCATCTGTGGGGAAACTATTGTGGCAGCTACCTGAAAAGCAGGACACCCTATGGGTCAAATGGGTACATGGTATATATATGAAAAATGAGGATAGCATTTGGATGCATAAACCACAGGTGGACTGCAGTTGGTACTGGAAGAAAATTAACTCATTGAAGGAAAAGATGAAATTATGGTATAGCCAGGACAAGTACAAGCTCACTCTTGATGGGAAATACTCTATTACACTGAGTTATAATTCATTATTGGGACCTCATGTAATACTAAGAGAGTCTCATCTTATATGGTGGAACTCCATCTCCCAACCAAAGCACAAGTTCAATCTCTTATAGCAATTCAGGGAAGGTTGCTAACCAAAGATAGGCTGATCAAGTTTCACATTAACGTTGTAGATACCAATAGTTGCTTATGTGAGAGTCAAACACAGGAAACTACGAGGCAGCGCTCTTGGATAAAGGAAGTTTGACAGCAGTTAATGCCATGGTTAGGAATTACAATACAGCTGGGAGAAGTAAAACAAGTGCTGGAGTGGATTAATCGACAAAACTGGGTGAAATTCAAAAAGGAAATGGTGATAGCAATGTGAAGCGCAAAGGTGTATCATGCATGGAAGGCAAGAAACTGGAAAATTTTTAAGGGAACTAATGTACATACAGAGTTAGTTGTGACAGAGATAAATAAGGAAACCATAGAGAAAATAGGGGTAGTTCAATTGTCCAAGAAAGCACGTAGATATAAGAGTATTATTCAGAAACTCATTTATAATTAGATGTAGTTGGAGGCCTAGCAAATTGCAATACTCTTCCTAGAAGATGGTTGTGAAACTAGGTCTTATGGTAATATTCACAATTGATATAAAAAAATTAAAATTATCCAAATACCATTTCAAATTCGAAAAAGAAATAAGAATTTAATAGATCTTGATATATGAATATGAAAGAACAAAGAAATTGACGCATTTCAATAACATTTGATAAGAAAGTGATGATACAACCCATTACTAAAATAAATAAAAATAGGTGCACTTCATAGTTTTATTAAATATTACATCTCATGAGAGGATCGAAAATATTTTTAGACCATATTTAAAGAAAATTCTATACAAAGTCTTAAAAGCATATATAACAATTGTATATTTATATGCCGGGTTGGTTCGGGTTTCTTTACTCAATACCAAACCTAATCGGGGTTTTTAGTCGGTTTGGTACGATTTTCCGATTCGGTTTGAACACACCTACTTGAAGTCGTCGTTTTAAAATCCAGAACTCATAAGCCTTTGGCTCGGCCTCTCTTCATATTGGATTGATTTCAAGCAAGTAGCTTTACCAAAAGCTCCATTTTTTATGCAGATCCATTAAATAAGATTCTGGGTGTGTTTTTTATGAAGGAAAATATTTTATGGAATATTTTTTAATTTTTTCATGTTTGGATGGCTTAAACATTTTGAAAAATATTTTCCTCTTGAACTCGTTTTGCTGCAATTGGAAGAAAATGTTCTCCCTATCAAGAAAAGGAAAAATATTTTCCAAACCTCTTTTTTAACCTTCTCCACCCTATATCTCATCCCCACCAATCCACTCCCACCCCACCGCCCACCGCCCCATTCTCGCCCCCGATCCCCCACCCTAAGTAGAAATATATTGATGGTACTTTCTTTTTATGTTATAGATAGAGTACTTTTTTTCATTTCAACAAATGAGTATTTTTCTTTTCATATATAAAAAAGTACTTTTTGTTTTCATTTTAACAAAAACAAGTACTTTTTTTTCATGACGTAAAAAAAGTATTTTCTTTCATTGCAACAAAATGATGTAGTAAAAAGTATATTTTTTCATTTCAACAAAAAAAGTTTGTTTTTCCATAATGGAGAAAAAATATTTTCTTTAATTTCAACAAAAAAAGTATTTTCTCTCAATTCAACCAATTTTTTTTTTATTTTTATGATGTAGAAAAAATATTTTCTTTCATTTCAACAAAATGAGTATTTTCTTTTCATGATAGATTTTTTTAATTTCATTCAACAAAATAAGTACTTATTTTTATGTTGTAGAAAGAGTACTGACAAATAAAAATCTTTCTTTTCCAAGTTCTCTCGGCGCATTTTAAGCAAGCGTGCACTGTACTCGTCATGACCGGAAAGAAAGCGCGTGGACGTCCTAGAAAGCAACAAATTCGAGTAGATGACAAAATTCCTAAGCTAAATGCTATGGAAAGGAGCTCAACAAAGTTTATGGAGACCATTTCTGGACCTTCGAAGATGCCTACTGGATATGTTTCTCTAACACAGATCTACCATGGAGAAGCTTCAGGGTCAACTAAGCAGCAGCATAAACAAGCAAATCAGAATCCAATCCCTATGCATGTTGATTTATGAGGAAGTGTCACTCCCCCTTCAGTTCGAGAAAGTACTGTTCCATTGAGCAAGGAGCAGGAAAATGCAGTTACTGCACAAGCTGGAGTTATCGTTCCATTGGTGAACAAGGAGCAAAATCAAGCTGTTTCCACAGAGTCTACCTGGGCTAAAGTACTTACAGGAAATAGATCTGCAGCAAATGGTATGACTCTGAATTATATAATTCCGAAAATCATAGAAGAAAATCTAGTAGCTAAGCTTGAGAAGGCAGAAATTGAGTAGGAAAATCTGAAATGGCAGAGTGCCTTAATAGTTTATGTTTAGGTGAAAAACCAGGCTATAACTATATGAAAAGGTACATAAACCAGATGTGGAATACAGTAGCTATGCCAGATTTGTATTATCATGATGAAGAGTAGTATATAGTGAGATTTCAGACACTGGAGGTATAAAAGAAATCATGTCTATTGGGCCTTATACAGTGAATAACAGACCATTGATAATGAAGCATTGGTCTCCACACTTTGATTTTGCAGTAGAATTCATGACATACATCCCAATTTGGGTAAGGTTTCCAAAACTTCCCATGAATTGTTGGAGTGGGAATTCACTGAGTAGAATAGCAAGCACAATAGGGATTCTAATGTTTGCAGATGAGTGTACTTCCAAACAGACAAGAATTTCCTATGCTAGAATTCTTGTTGAAGTGAATGTTACCAAACCTTTACCAACTAGTATTCCAGTCATGAATGATGCAGGGGTGATTTTTGAGCAAGAAGTTGAATATGACTGGAAACCAGAGTTCTGTGAAAAATGCTTAAAAACTGGTCATGATTGTGGTAGATTTCCAAAGGAAGGTGGAAAGCAAGCTCCCCAGCCCTGGAAAAGGAAACCATCACCAGTGAAACAAATATGGAGAACTAAGTAGCCAGCAATAGCTCCTAATGGTGAAATGAGTCAAAGACAAATGGAAAAAATTAGCAAGATGGTGAAATGAGTCAAAGACAAATGGAAAAAATTAGCAAGGAAGTTGAGAGTACTTCTAAGCTAATAGAGAGAAATGATGATCAACAACAAGCAGAAGAAGCAGATGATGTTCTCAGGCAATTAGATAAAGACAAAATGGTAGCAATGACTAATAACACTCCAATGACATATGCCAAAGCTATACTGTCTCCTTTGAAACAAAGGTCTCAACAACAACCAAGTACAACTGTGATAGCAAACTCTAAGCCACCTATAATAGGTGGAAATTATCAACATTGATAATGTCTTGGATGGTGTGAAATATAAGAGGCACCAACAAGAGATATAAGAAAAAAATGTTGTGTACCTATATAAAGGAGAATAGTATGAAGTTAATGGGTTTAGTTGAAACTAGAGTAAAGAGAGAAAAAGTTACTCAGATTATTCAGTTAGTAGCACCTGGTTGGAAAGCACATTACAATTATGAATATGCACTAAATGGGAGAATCTGGATTCTTTGGGATCCTAAAACTTATGTCATCACATTTTTGGATAAGTCTGCTCAAACAATTCACTGCAAAGTTGAAGGCGGACACAATGCAGTAAACTGTTTTATGACAATAGTTTATGGATTCAATACTACTGAAACAAGAAAACCTTTGTGAAAACAATTAAAGGATGTAGCACCTCAGAGTAATGAACCATGGATCATTTGGGGGGACTTTAACTCTGTCTTAACAATTCAAGACATGATTTGTGGAAAAACAGTTACAAGAAGTGAAATCCAAGACTTTACTGAATGTATGAAGGTGCTGAATTTGAATGAATTGGCTTGGAAGGGAGATTTCTATACATGGTCGAATAAAAACAAGGAGTAGATAGAGTGTACAACAAGATTAATATAGCTGTAGGAAATGATGAATGGATGCAATCTTATGGACATATGGAAGTAGAATATAGACTTCAATTCATTTGAGATCATGCTCCAATGATTATCCCTATAAGGAGGATAGATCCAAGTGGAAAGATTCCTTTTAGATTCTTTAATGTTTGGTCAGAGCATCCAAGTTTTATGTCACCGGTGGAAGGAGTATGGAAAGAACATTATGATCATGACCCTATGAAGAATATATGGCAAAAGTTGAAGGTATTAAGGTATTTGTTGAAACAACTCAGTAACACTGAGTTTAAGGGCATCACATGCAGGATGGAATCAACAAGGAACTTATTACAGGGTATTCAAGCTCAAATGTCAAAGGGTTATTCAGATAAATTGGCCACTTAAGAAAAACAAGCTTAAGAGAGCTTGGAGAAATGATCACTAATTGAAGAAAGTATGAACAGAAGGCTCGAGCAAAATGGATAAGATTAGGTGATGCTAATTCTAAGTATATTTCAACAGTTATGAAGGAAAGAGGACAGAGAAAAGTCATCACAGAGTTACAAGATAGCTTTGGAACCAAAATAACTGACAAGCAACGGATACAAGCAGAGGTTATCAGTTTCTACAAAGCATTGATGGGAATAACAGTTGGCACCTACCTGTAGTTAACAAGCTAGTAATGAAAAATGGACCAGTACTTAATCGTGGACAACAAATGAACTTGATTGCAGAAGTTACTGAGCAAGAAATATATGCAGGATTGTGTGCTATTGGAAATGATAAAGCTCCAGGGGTTGATGGTTACAATGAATTATTTTTCAAGAAAGGATCGCCAATCATAATTGATGAAGTATGCCAAGAAGTCAAAAGATTATTTCATACAGGGAAGTTATGTAGAGCAGCTAATTGTACAGCAATCACAATTCTGCCTAAAGTTCCAGATCCTACAAGCATAAGGGAATATAGACCAATAGCTTGCTGCATTGTCTTATATAAACTGATTGCTAAGGTTCTAACTAATGAAATTCAGAAAGTTATTGCATCCATCATATTAGAGAATCAGGCTGGATTCTTACCAGGAAGAAAGGTTGAAGATAATGTGATACTTGCTCATGAACTAGTCAAAGCTTATTCTAAGAAGAACATCTCTCCAAGGTGCCTTATCAAGGTGGATATTCAAAAAGCTTATGACACAGTGGATTGGAGATATTTGCATCAGATGCTGGAAGAACTGGGCTTTCCTACTAAATTTATTAACTGGATTATGGAGTGTGTGACAACAGTAAACTATACTGCTCTTATAAATGGTGAAACAAAAAGACCTTTTGATGTAGCTAGAGGATTGAGGCAAGGGGACCCTATGTCCCCTTTTCTTTGCTATAGCTATGGAGTACCTTAGCAGGAACTTAATGACCTTAAAACAGGAGAAAGCATACCACTTCCACTCTAAGTATGCAAGGTTAGACTTAACTCATTTGAGTTTTGCAGTCTTCTAATTTTTGCAAGGGGAGATACAACTTCAGTAGGTCTAATACATGACAGATTCCAGATCTTTTCAGCAGCCTCAAGACTTAGTGCTAATCTAGCAAAAAGTTCTATCTATTATGGAGGAGTCAGTGTGGAAGCTCAAAAAGAGATACAACAAAAGTTGGGGTACAATCAAGGGTCACTGCCTTTCAAATACTTAGGCATACCTCTTGATTCTAAGAAATTATCAATCATGCAATGACAACCTCTTATTGAAAAAATAGTGGCAAGAATCTCATCTTGGACATCAAAGAAGTTATCTTATGCAGGTAGAATCCAATTGGTTCAACATGTCATTTTTGGTATCCAAGCATACTGGGCTCAGATTTTCATCATGCCAGCTAAGGTTGTCAAGAAATTGAAGATTACTGTAGAAGTTATGTATGGTCAGGGGAGAATGTGATCACAAACTGGTGTCCTGGGAGAAGATGTGCTCACCTAGAGCTACGGGGGGGGGGGGGCTAAATCTAATTAATCTGGCAATGTGGAATAAAGCATCAATAAAAAAATAACATGGGAGCTGGCAAACAAGAAGGAAAAACTGTGGATCAAATGGATCTATAGTCTATATTAAGGATCAGTCTTTTGGTACTATGGGAGTACCTTAACATGCTTCTTGGATGATAAAGAAAGTATTTGGAGCAAGAAGTCATATGGCAAGTATCAACAACAATCAAGCCAAATAGAAGACTCTGATCAAGCAGGTCTACATAATTTGATAGGAGAGATGCCAAAGATAGCATGAAAAGGTTTAATGTATCAGAATCAAGCCAGATCAAAAGCAGTTTATAAAATGTGGTTACTAATGCATGGAAGACTCCAAACTGCTGACAAACTGAAGAAATAGAAGATACAAGTGGATGAAATATGATGTTTCTGTAAGCAAGCCTTGGAAACAAAGGAGCATTTGCAGAATGTGCATATGGTAGAGAACTGTGGTGTAGACTTATGCAATGGATTAAAATGCAAACCAATTTACCTTCATGGGAAGAGTGGCAGCAATGGATAATATAGAAGACAAAAGGGAGATCTCAAATGGCTAGAATACTTAAAATGATAATTACATAATATGTATACACATTGTGGATCGAAAGAAACTCAAAAGTATTTGAGATCTGCTACAACATGGGACATTCTTGCAAAAAAGATAACTTGTGTATGTAGTATGAGAGCTGGGGGGGGGGGGGAGGGGGTATACTAAAATTTTGTTAACAAAATGTAATTACTGAATAGATGATAGTTGATAGGAAGTTTGAAAGAGTCAAGATAGATTGTATTCAGTATGGAAGTTAGGTTGAGGTGACATATTGATTTGTAAATATTACTTTTGGTGGTTAATACAAGGATTTAATTACCAAAAAATGAGTACTTTCTTTTTCCGGAAAAGATTTTCCTCTTACCATCAAAACAAGGAAAAATAAGTCGTAAAACCACTCATTTTTAAAAAAAAAAAAATTCTAGGAAAACATTTTTCATGGAAAATACTCTGTCATACTAAATTTTCTTGTTCCCAGGAAATCGAGCTTCGAATATATATAATTAATGGTAGAATATGAATTATTCTTTTTAAGTTTGTATAGTGAATTCTGATATGTGAGTTGGATTGAATTCAATTGAAATTGGGTTTGTATTTTGTAATTATTACAGTAGTGTTATGATTGACGTTTTCCAAAACACGAATGCTCAGAATGACACCAGCTAATATCGCCAGCATACTCGAACACAAAAATATTATTGGGCTGAACAAATATCTTAGAAGAATTAACCCAAATAGCCGTTAGTCCTGCGATTTAAACTAAAAATAGTCGTTGAATAATATATGAATAATTTATGTATTACATATGTATAATTATGTGTAATTAATGTACTATTTATATATATGACTAGAAAAAACAAATAATTAATATGACCGGCTATATGTGTAAAGATCCCTATCTTACCATCAACAGTAACAAATAGCCCATCCACCAAGTATGAATACCGTTGTACAGTCATTGAGGAGTACAAGGTGAAAATAGCAAGGCCTAGCTTGTTTTCGAACGGATAACTAAAAAGTAACTTCGCAAAGTCATTGAGAAATAGTCATTATTTTGCTGCAACACAAAAAATTCTAGCATAATATACTGAAGATAGGTGCACCTGTGCATAAACTTTCAGCATATTACGCTCGAACTCCAGCACACGGAAAGTTCCAGTATAATATATTGGAGATTGGAACACGTGCGTATGAATTTTCAGCATATTATGCTGGAAGTTCACATGTAAAAAAATCGAACTTCAACAAAATATGCTGGAATATTTTCCAGATTTTGAACAGTGTTTTTGTTGAGATTTATCTTTACATGAAAAGTGTCTAAATTTCGATTACTTTAAACTGTGGCTATTTTTCAGTTAAATGAAAAGTGACCAGATTTACAAGTGGTAAAACACAGGTGCTCCAATCTCCAGTTTATTATGCTGGAATTTTCCGTGTTGCAGCAAAAAAGTTACTATTTTTTCAATGACTTTGTAAATGCTGTTTATTTTTCCATTACTAGGCCGAAAAATGACTAACCCGTGCTATTTTAAATAAACTCTAGCCTTGGATGAGATACTTCAAATGGAGCCTCATATATATATCAACAAAACAAATACTATCAAAACTATAACGTGTTCAAAGATAAGAACCCTAAAACCCATAAAGTTTAATCTAGTAATAAATGAAGCTATCTGTGACTTCGGCTGAAATGCAGTGGTTCAAATTTATATTGTGAATTAGAACAAAGATGTTTGAGCTCTTATACGTTCTTCTTATTCAACGATCAGCACACAAGATTATATTAATCTAATGGGAATAAAGGAAAATGAAGCTACAAACTTTGTGCAACGAAAGTGTTGGGAATTTGATCCGGCTACTCAAGCTCATTAGTAGGAAGAACCAATTGGCTGTAATTAAACAAAGGCTAGACCAAGGAAAATTACAGAGCTTAACATAATATGTTTTGGTCAACCACTTTTATCAATTGCTTGAGGTTCGTGGAGTGGTGCCTTTTCTCATTCTAATAAAGGTTGCAAGTTTTTTGGAGATGGGGCAACTCTTCAATCCTTAGTAGGGGAATAAGACAGTGCTGGAAAACAAATAATTTACTTATGTCTTGTAAAAGTTGTGTTTCCAAATGATAATGCAATTTGAACCAACTGCAACAGCCTCTCTACCTTTATAAGGCAGGGGTAAAGTTTGCGTACACAATATCCACCCCAGATCCCGCCACTTGTGGGATTACACTAGGTTTATTGTTGTTGTGTTAATTTGAACCAACGGTGAGCTAAAACCGTTTATAATCACAAACTTTATATACCTCTTATATCCAGACATTGACAATTTATTTCTCTTACCAACTTTGTGTTCGTTCTCTGGAAAGACGAAATAATATAGCTCGGGGACAATGTTAACTGCCAAGATTCATAAGGCACGTCGTAGAACTAATAGAGCTGGCTTTATTGAATTGAATATTAAAAGTTGAGAGTTGCAAGCCTTGGTTTTACCAGCCATAAATCAGCACAATCTCCATTTTTCTTTCTTTTCAGTTCTTATGGTTTTTGTGATGCCAACATTAAAGAGACATCCCATGGTTTTGAGAGAAAAATCGCACATAGTGTTTAAACTAAACTAACTATTTATCAACTAATCATGGTTAACTGATATGTATACTCACTTTAATTTATGCATTTAGATTGGCATAATTGAAAAGAATAAGCAGCGACACTTTTCGCAAAATAACATTTCTATTTTTCCTCTTATGAGAGTCACAAATGGCTTTCATAACAATATATGTTTAGCTTTAAGGATTTTTTTTGATTCACTTGTGCATATCTTTTCCCAGGTAATAAAAATAATCCAGTTTGTTCACAACAATCACTATTATTGATCTCAAAACAATCCATACATATTAGACTCTTTTTTTTTTTTTTGTTTGTGAAAATAAGAATTTTATTGATCACCAGCACGAAAACTTTACAATTGAAACCCTCATATTCTTCCTTTCTCCCCGTATCTCCCTATCAGATCTACTATGACTATATCATTTCAATTGTACCAATTGTAATATTGCCTGTATTTACAGTAAACTTCCTATCCATACTCTCTGGTTTTGTATTAATGATCTCCTACCTTGTATTTCATGTATCTTCCTTGTGCATTCCTCCTTATAAGTATTAACAATCATGTGAGATCTAGGTACTCTTTGATTCCAATGGACACCATTCCTCACTCTTCATACATATTAAACTTCTTTATCTAACTTTTGTCAAAATTCCTCGCTAGGAGTAAGGGGCTAGGTCAAACAGTTAAGAGATAAGTTGTGGACATGTAACACTAGAGAGATCAAGAGAAGCTTATGACATATTTAAAAGAAAGGTTATGCAAGTTCTGCAACATGACAACCCCGGCCTAATACATTAAAACTGAAAAACTAGCCTCAGAATATTCATTAATTACATAGAAATGAAGTAAACAAGTGTAGAAAAACCAAAAGAAAAAAGAACATAAAAGGATGACAATGCAAGAAAGTAAACACATATATAATACATTTTGTAATGGATAGGTTATAATGCACAATATTAGGTCTTTGTGACCATTGATTGTGGAAAGTACCCTCCCAACAATTAACAACTGCAGTAGATGAACAACAAAATTGTGCAGAATGTCACAATAATTTACTTGAAAGGTAGTTTATATATACTACTATCAAGTATCCTCACGATAAATGATGGATCAAGATACCTTTTCATGGTCTTAAACCACTTTCTTAAGAATCTCTATTTCTTTATACATTGTTGGCCAAAAACTTTTTTAAAAACCAACTATGAAAAAAGAGGGTTTTAGAAGATCTCTAAAGCCCTAAAGACTCTAGGTCCGAGTCCTTGGGTCAGTCAATGTTCTTTAAGCAGAAATCAGATCAAATGCAACTTTTAAAACTTGTGTTAGGCTCTAATCAAAATCAACATATATATATATATATATATATATATATATATATATATATATTTCAGATCCCCTTGTTAAACTTCTAACTGTGCGATTGTTCCAAGGTTTTATCCAAAATGCCATTCACCTGCAATTGAACCAGCACCTCCTTCCTCCTTTCCTTTCATTTCCTTAGTAAGATATGAAGAACCATAGAGAAACAAGAAAGAAAGATAGAATTGTAGAGGTGCAGGTGCAAATGCAGATAAAGGCAACATTTTGGTTTCTTCGCCATGTTTTTAGGAGTATTTCGCAATCATCTTTTTCTTGCTCAAAGACTTGGCTGTCTTCTTGAGTAGTATATTCGTTGATCCTCGCCTGGGGCTAGCTATATATACACTCTTATAGAAAAGATTCAGCGTCATTTCTTGTCCAGCTGTCTTCCTATTTTTAGATCATTTTATATATAATACATTGATAATATAATAAAAAATATTATTAGATAAATTTAGATAATTATCCATAAAAAGTTAAATTGATAATTTCGGAAGTAAGACAGATTCTGCTATAATATATTATTCGTAAAAAATCAATAACAACAATAAATCTAGTGTAATTTTATCCCCACGTGATAAAAGTAGAAAGGTTAAAATTGCGTAAAAATCGTTTCACCAAATTGAAGAATGTTATCTTTTGCTCATTTTCCACATTAATCCTTCCACTAGTCTTTTGTTACGCAATATATAAGATTTGTGCACCTAATTTAGTGAACAACTTTACGGAAACAAGGATTTAAGTCCTGTATAAATTTATACTGTAAATAAAATTACATTATCATTATCTAGTGGTAACTTTATTAGGGTAAGGAGCATTAATTCAAGTCTAGCAGAAAATATCAAACGATTGGTAAAGATATAAAGTATAGACGACACAATTGATCTGATTGGAGACTATAGGAGAGAGATTAGCAAGTACTTCTCCGTTTCAATTCACGTGAACTCATTTGACTGGACACAAAATTTAAAAAAAGAATTTTTTTTAAATTTATGATATAAAATAAAGCACACATATTTTATTCAACTATAAATTATTATATAAAAATAAATTATTTTCAAATAAAAAAAAACTATTCTTTTTAATACGAACTAAAAAAAAAAAAATTCACATATATTAAAACTAAGAGAGTATTGAATATTCCCAGGAGGCAGTATTTTCCGTTTTTAACATTAGAAAATAAAGTACACTTCGCCAAAGACATATGGGTCCAGCAAGGATGCAGCAGCCACGTGATGGATAACATCTTCCCACGTGGGAATTTGATGATTCAGCTAACCACATCTTGCCATGTGGATTCGCAGGCTGAGGCGCCTCGTGATATATGAATTCTGGTCCTTTTGTGTAAGTTTGGGTTTTGGACTTTTGAAGGTTCAATAAGACTTTTAACACGTTTTGACAGAAAAAGACAATTCTCCACTAATTAAAGAGAGTGGCGGATAAATTGGGGCCCACTTCCAGCATGTAGATTTTTCTTTTATCAAAAGTTGGGTTTGGTCGTAAAAACTGGGCCCTCAATCTTCATGTTGTGCGTGTACCGTCCTTAGCCTCATAGGATCTGTGGAGGACATGCTTGCTTGTTCGAGTTTTCCTTTTTTTACGGTCTGTTTGGTCAAGCTTTCGTGAGGGTAGAAGTGCTTTTCTTTTTTCATCCTTTTTTCTTTTAAATTAAAGTATTTGACCAAATATTTTTTGAAAAAAAGTACTGATGGAAAGAAGCAGAAGTAGTTTCTATAAAATAGAAAAAAGTAACTTTTTTCCAGATGCAGAAGAAGAAATAATTTTCACTTTTTTTCGTAATAAAAATATCCTTAACAAAATATAATATATACCTAAATAACAGTTAAACCTAATATTTAGAATATCAATGTATAAATATTTTCTAATTTTAGGATAGCTTCCGACTTTAGAGGTGAATGCTTTTATATTTGTTGAATGATTTTAATATACTTAACTTATATTAAAAAAATTAAGTACTTTTAAATTTTATTTTCATATTTTACTTGAATAATGAAAAGATTTAATTAGTGCATGTAATAATAAATTTTAAGATTTTTTATCTACTTATAATATTAACTATTAATTAAATCTATTCATGTCCTTATTCATAATTTGATACTTAAAAGCACTTTCTGAAAAGCTTGGCCAAACACAAATTGTTTGTCACGACCCAAACTGGAGGATCATGACTAGTACCCGGGCCATACTTGCCGAGCACCAACGTACATTTTATCTAATCTTCTTATTATCTTTAAGGACCGACGAGATCAATATAAATGGTAGATATGGATTATGAACACCAATCAATGAAAGATAATGGAATGAACATGGATAACATGAGATAACAAGACTGCCAAGAAACTACATATAAGTTAGGAGCTACCACGCTTCCATGAAAGACTATACAACAAAAATCATCCGACAAGGCATACCAAACTATACATAAGCCGACACCTATCTATGAGCATAAGTAATGCAACATAGTCGGAACAGGGCCCCGACATACCCATAATATCTATAACAAAAATGCATACCAAGACCACGATAAGTCCGGAGAAGGGATCTCGCCTATAACCGCTGAACTGGAAAGCCTACTGTGGTGGGGGAACTGCGTCTACTTGTCTATCAGGACCTGCATCACGACATGCAGCGTCCACAAATAAAAGGACGCCAGTACGAATAATGTAATGAGTATGTTAGGCATGTCAATTTAAATATGAACAATAATGTAAAGAGAGGTAGAGAAGATACAACCTGTAACATCTGAGTGCTTCTAAGAGACAGTAACATGAAATGCATGATACATATATATACATAATCTTTTAAAAACATTCGCCTCTGTGGGAATCATCATCATCGTATCAACATCCGCCTATGTGGGCATCATCATCATCATATCATACCCGGCCTCAAAGAGGACTCGGTAAACCCAACTGATCAGTGGTTGCACAATATGTGTGATACTCGGCCGACTATAGCGCGACTCGGTAGAGTAAAATAGATATATACATATATATATATATATGTATATATACATATATACATATATATATATATATATATGTATATATATATATATATACATATACATGTATATAATGCATGTAGGACTCATTGGAATCATATTCTGAACTCTTCGGAGTGACGTAAGGTCAATATTCTCCGTACACGTTATTAGGATTAACTCTTCATCAAGAATCTTATAATAATCAGGAAGTACCAACAACATTGATAACATAATAATAAGAGAAGCAACCTCAACATCAATTGTTCCATAAGAAGGGAAACAATGTAAGTACTGCTAGCTTCTAAGAGTAGAGTATCTTTGGAAGCTCGTTCATTGCATTATGTACAATCGGAGTCGTGCAAAAGAAGGAAGGGAATAACCTCACATACCTTGTATATACTGCCCCAATCTCAAGCTATGCATTGTCACGACTCCTTAGTCTACAATAAGAGAAATGACATTATCGTTATCATTTAAGCGTCATAACTATTGTGTATCGACCACAACCTATTTTACAATGAAACAGATAGCACCTCCCCTATATATATGACTTCACACAAGTCAAAACAATCACCAAACAGCCCAAACAACATCAATAATAATCAAATTGATCCTCCCAAAACAATCCACACACAACCTAATAACTTCATATATAAGACGACCACCGTAGTCGTGTCAAACGACCCGGAAATATTACGACGAACGACCATCCCAAAACCATACATCTATATGGTGTTTATCCACAACCTTCCTCCTCGAAAACTCCACAATACAGTAGTAAAACACGCAACCCAATAACAACACAAAATAGTCCATAAAACAGTCCGCTACAAGTGAATAACTCGAACTCACGGCTTCCGATCACCGTCCCGTGAGTTCTTACAAGTATAAAACGAATTACCATGAATTTACAGCACAAAAAATGGATGAAAGAGAGCAGTAAACTCACCTTACTTGTTGCATAACTCATCCCTTATCTTGGTTCTTCAAACTCTAGGGTTTACCCCCAATTTGAACTTGAAAGAGAGGGAAAATCAAGTAGGGTTTGTGGATAATTTTTGGGAGGAATTTTGCAGGGGTTTAGGTCTGGTTATTTGTGAAATATAATGAGGGACATATTGCAGGAGATAATCCTTTTAATGGTCTCTTTGGCTGACCCAAAATTGCCTCTTTTTGGGCTATCCTTTAACCAAGTAGGTGACCCACCTACTTGTCACCTAGCAGCTTGTGCAGTCTCGCAAAAATATCTATATCTCTCTAAGCCAATGTCGTATTGATAAACGGTTTAATGTGTTGGAAACTAGACTCATAGATCTTCAATTTGGTGGGTAGATCACCCTGTAATTCCAAGTATATTGGGAGAAAAGCTTAATAACATTTGACCTAAAGTTTAAGTAAAACTATGAACCTAAGTTGCGACAACTCTTGTCGATTTTTGTTTCATAACTCGTTTGACTTCAAGACTATGATACGGATATTATATGATTCAAATACCTTAAATTACGACCTCTTGAGAATATCAAGCACCCCTAGGTTTACCCAAAAATACGAGTTACAACATCCTTGATTCGTTTAACTTCTAATACGTGTTAATCACTCTTATACACTCTTGTATCATTTAAGATCAATATGATTAACTTCTTATCATCTCAAAGATAATCTCTTCTCATGTTTACGTCGATTAACTTATGGCATGATCCAACACACGTGAATATGGGTTGTAACATTATTGCTCAAAAGTGCTTTTCAAAATAATTAGCCAAACACAAACTGCTTCTCTCCAGAAGTACTTTTTTCAAAAGCACTTCTCCAAATAAGCTGATTTCTCCAGCTTGGCCAAACAGGCTATTAGTCTCAAAATCAATGTCCCAACTATGATCGACATTTGTAGCCTGTTTGGCCAAACATTTTTGTTTTGCCAAAAATATTTTTCTTGGGTTAAAAGTGGCTCTTTTTAAAATAATGGCTTTCTGGCCACTTAAACTTGTAGGGCTTTTGAAAGACGATACACGAACTTTGGATTTTCCCATTTGAACACTCAAACTCATGATTTCCTTAATTAATAATCACATCTGACCCTTGAGCCTATGCGCGTGTATTACACATTTACGGACGTGTCCATCCAGTCAGCAAATGACCAATGACGTGTCCATCCAGTCAACAAATGGCCAGTGAGATTTTTACACGACAAGGGCACAAAATGAAACCCCAATTGATTGGGTCCCCCCTCTTTTAATCAATTGACCGACCAAAATCAGCCATGAACTTCCATAAAATCCACCAATCCTTCACTTCTAACAAAATTCATAAAATTCATACCTCAATTACAAGTCAAAGAATCGATTAGCCACCTTCTAAAATTTCGTCGAGGCAAAAAAGAGCCGGCGAAGCTATGTCAACGAATAACACGAATTGTGAAATCCAAAAGAGAGAAGAAGTCGGACTGCGTCACTAGAAATGTTCACCCAAAATTCGTCAATTTTTATGGTCTTTCTCTTTTATCTATCTGTCTTCCAGTTTGAGATGGATACAAAAAGGAGAGAGGGAGTTAACGTGAGAGAAAAGATTGACAGATAAATTTTGATAAAATTTATTCATTTTCTTTGTTTTTCACCACTGCTGCCTGGGTTTGGAACAAATAGATGAAAAAGCGGGGAATGATTGGAGTGGGGGAGAAATAAAAGGAGGGGGGGAGGGCAAACTATGATGGAGAACATGGAAAAGAAACAGAAAGGGGTGATGGGAATAGGGGTTTACTGATTTTGGAGCAGGGGTAATTTTTAATTTTAGATTTTTAATCAAAATTATTCTAGTGACGCGCTTAGTTTAGGTGATTTGCACATACTTTGTCCATACCACCTCTGTCACTACCACATGCGCATGGTCAACGGTCAAATATGTTTATTAGTTATCAAATATACGAGTTTGAGTGCTCAAATGGGAACTATGTAAGTTTATGTATCAACTTTGGAATCTCATACAAGTTTAAGTGGCCACAATGCCATTTCTCCTAAGATTAATAAATTTGGCAAAATTCTTAGAAGGGAAAAAGTATTTTTGAATAAGGGCAGAAGCAAAAAAACACTTCTTCCCAAAAGTATTTTTTGAAAAATATTTTTGAGAAAAAATACACTTAAAACTAATTTTGAAACACTTTTTTAAAGTTTCACCAAACATTAATTGCGTCTCAAAAATATTTTTAAATTAACTAGCCAAACACAAACTACGTGTCACAAAAGTACTTTTCAAAAATATTTTTCTAAGTTATTTTAGAGGCAGTCCGAGGAAGCTATCTTATCATAAGAAAACATTTATGTACACTAACACATTGTGATTTAATGGATATACTAGAGTATTATCTCATCCTTTTCAAATTATCATATCAACGATTCGCATAAAAACTTACTTGTTACTTGTTTGACCAAAAAGTGCGAGATCTTTTGTTAAACATTTATAGGTTGAGAAAATAGAGGGTAAATCTTAGCCAAAGTTAATTGATGCTAGATCGAAGGATCTTGAGTAAGATAGACTAAGTGAAATTAAATTTATGACCTTACTTAGATAGTAAGGGTTAACAAACGTATTTGGAAAACTCACATTCACGGTGCCATTACTATATAATATGAAATACATAAGAGGGGGAAGAAAGATCACTATTAATGATTATCTTTTTAATGATTCCATCACCTTCATTACAAAGAGAAGCCATAGTAAGGCCCACATAACTTTTCTTACATGATGTATTTTTTATCCTATTTTCATGGGAGAGAGGAGAGAGAGAGCCCCATTTCCTTGAATTCTCCCCCCCTAAATATATATAGTAGCCTTTTCTATTTATCCAATGGTCTTTAACATGCGTACTGTGATTGTTCATTGGTACTTTAGGTCGACCTCCCTGGGCACCGCAACATGCGTCATTACGGCCTCTCGCATACGCAATCGCAGCCTAACCGCTTTCTTATCATCGAATCTTGAGGTCGTTCCCACGTGGTCAAATTTTGACCCATACAGTCAGTCCCTCCGCCTATGGTGGTCGGCCTTAGGCGAGCACGGTAGGCGGACTTTGTCAATATTAGCACAGAAATATGAACGTTTTTGCCGAGGAGTGAGCGTTTCCCTGAGGGTTAGTGATGTGACATTCTGGGTGAGTTTCCAGACTAGTGTGTCAGCTGAAATGACATTAAATTCTTCAGGTGTCATTATGGCGCACGTTTGTTGAGCGTCACATTGTTTCGTGCGCCCTTCCCGTTACTTTTGAAAAAGGCAGCGCTTCATTTCTGAAAACTGGCATTTCTGTCTTCATAAATAGGAGAGTTTCATTCTGGTCTAGCATTACTCAAATCGTTTTCAAGAAACATCTATGGAATTACCTACTCTTTCTCGCTTGTTCATATTTCTCAAAGCGCAAATATCCTCTGTGACTGTCATACCTCTTTCCCTATATCCCCGATCTCTGCATTTATTCAAAAATGGCTAGTTCTTCTTCTAATCCTAACCCTATTGTCAGTGCTACGGAGCTGGAAAATGTTGCCCCTCCCTCGACGAGGGAGTGAGTTTGACGGAAGATGAGAGTTTTCCGATGGCAGATGAGGTGGTGCCCCGCCCGAGGAAGCCACATAACGACTTTAACCATGCTTCCGAAGATGAGCCTGCACCGGTGCTCTCTATAATGGATGCTGCGGCACTCGCCGCATTCAAAATCAAGTGGATGATTCAAAAAAATAACAAACGTGTCCTGGCGGAAGGTAATATAGTTCACTTGCATCGCCCAGGGTACTGCGCTTTATACGCGTACCTTTTCGTCATTGGGTATACATTCCATCTTCCCTCATTGGCTATGGACTTCTGTCATTTCTATAAGGTGTGCCCGGCCCAACTCACCCTATACATATACAAACTCTTTTTGATGCTCAACAAATATGCGGAGTTGGCTGGTTGTGGAGTTTCCCTTCAACATATGATGCATCTCTTCGTCCCCAGCTTCCAAAGGGGCACTATGTTGCACCTCCACCATCGTGGTACGAAGAGCTTGCTGGTCGGAATGGGTGATAAGACCAATCTTTGCTTTTGGGAGAGTTTCTTCTATGTCCGTACGGAGCATTTGGTGTCTAATCTCGCCGGATTTTCTGAGACGTGGAATTTTTCCCATGAGTTATTTTCTTTGCCTTTCATTTTTACTATGTTGATTGGTTATTTATATCTCGTGATTTTGCTGACTGTTGTTTGTCGTTCATTCGTTCCATTTTTGCTGCAGCTGAGAGGTTGCCCCCTCCGCTAGTTAGTCATTTTTCTCTGCTTGGTGTTCATATGGGTTCGTGTCATTTTTGACAGGTCAGAGAGGGGTGAGAATGGTGAGGGCCCCTACTCTTACTTTTCATCAACCGGCCTCTTCTACTAGGTCTGCACCTCAGGTGGCCGTTAATGAGGGCACTAAGAATCAGATTGCTGCACCTATCGAGTCGACATTCGAGTCTGGTCGCGAGATTTTTCCTCGCTCAAGCTCTCCGGCTCCCACGGTTCGCTCGGCGGGCGAATCCTCTCGTGGCGTGGTCGAAGAGACCCCATCAAAGTGACGGAGGATAACATTGAAAGAGACACCTTTGAGTGATGTGCCCTTGAGGGATAACCCCGCAGGGACGGTGTCTGAAAATATGAGAGAGGCCGCCCAAGGAACGGAGGTGTTACATGAACTAAGGACTGAGGAGGACGTAATGATGCCACGATAAGATTCGGAGGCTGCCTCCATTGTTCAGAGTGGTCCTTCCTCGTCTCAGCAGGCTCACACCTCTTCTCTAGTTGACAAGATATTGAAGGGCGTAGTGGTGGATGATTACGAGTCCGAATCGGACATCGATCCTGAGGATATGCGGTTGTTTGAAGAGAGTTTTACCAGGGTCGAGGTGATGGCCAGCGATCCTTCATGCGTGCTCATGATCTCGTCGGATTTTAACCTTCTAGAGAACATGGCGGATTTGGTAGAGCAATTCGACCTCTTTTGTTCCACCGCTGAAAGTATATCTCTTTGGGACCTTAGTGACTCCGGTTTGTCACGCTGTTTGGGAGGGATGGCCTTAAGGGTGAGCTTTTTGCCTTCACGTCCTTTATTTTGACTCTTCATTTTTTGTTGACTCTCTCTCTTTTGCTTTTTCTTAGACCTACATGCTCGATATTGAGAGTGCCCGTCAGGCCGAGACGCGGGCCGATATCTTTCTGAAGATGGTATAGAAATATCGCTGATATCGCAACAAGTGCAGGGAGATGCATATGCATCTTAGGACGAGTGGTGATACTCGGTCCCTTAGGGAGGAACTGGAGAAAAAAGACGAGGACCTGATGTGATCTATCTGTAGGTGTAGCGAGCTTAAGGGACTGATTAGAATCAAGGATGAGGAGCTCGATGTGGGCAAGGGTGTCGCGGCTGAATGCAAGGACCTTCAAGCGAGGGTATCATCTTTTTGAGCTAAGCTCGAGCGGAATGAATCCAGGGTTGCTAACCTGAGGGAGGAGTGGAATGAAAAGGTCGCCGTTTTGGAGAGGAAAGTGGCCGAGTTAAAAAGGGCTGAGAGTGCCCGGATAGCGGCTGCGGCGAGGGCGGCAGTACTGGAAGACACAGTGCGCATCCTCAGATCTGAGCGAGAGGCTGAGATGGGAACGACCGTGATGAAGGAGTCCAGGCTCAAAGAGCAGATTGGAGAGCTCGAGCGGGACGCCTAGAGTTTGGGTGACAAGGTGGCGGCTTTGGAGGCTGAGAAAGCCCAGATGTTGGCTCAGGCTCCTCAGGAAGTTGCCCTTGCTGTTGTTCCTCGCCATCTGTATGAAATGTGGGTCCACGCCGAGGCCCATCGAGACATATACAAGGATTTATGGATGGCGGGCAATGTCCCTGAGGCTGCTTTTGAGGATGATTCGCGAGTTGGGCTGGACTTTCTTGTGGCTGTGATCCCGTGACGCCATAGGCCGATGGCTGTGCCGAAGTCAAAGATGGGCTCTCTGATGGTAGAAGTGCCGATGAACATGACAATGGAGATGCGGCAGAATGAGATTCGTAGCCTTTCAGGGCTTAGTTCTTTTTTTTTTGTTCTTTCCTTAGGTGTAATTAGTCGTTGTATCGTTGCTTCCTTTCTTCTCTATTTGTTTTTTTTGGAGGCCTATTTGGGCCTTGTGTGAAATGCTGTAAGCAAGTTATGAATAATATTCGCTTTGTTCTCGGTTGTATGTCTCTAGCTCTTTTCGTTTTTCCTCTTCTTCTTTTCTTCTCTTTTTTAGAGTGGGTTTTCGGAATTTTTTGCGATGAGTCCCTGTTTTCAATTCGAGAATTTGGCCCGGTTCATATTCGCTTTTCTCGAGCGGAGTGGTTTCACTTTATTTGAGCAAGGTCAAATTAATTTGGCCCGAATGGAGTCGACTTAACTCGAGCGAGATTGGATCGTTGAAAAAAGTTCGAACGGAGTCGAGTGTTGAACATGATTCGAGCGAGGTCAAATGTTAATAATTTGAGCGAGGTCGACTGTGAACAATTCAAACGAGGTCGAATGTGAACAATTCGAGCGAGGTCGAATGTGAACATTTCGAGCGAGGTCGAACGATGTGAATAATTCGAGTGAGGTCAAACGATGTGAATAATTCGAGCGAGGTCGAATGTATGGTGCAGAATGTAGTATGGTTTGGGGTTGTGTAAAAAATGTTGCGTGCTTCTTTGTTTATTGAGATCGAGTGTAAGTGATTTGAGAGGAATCGAATTCGACTCCGACGATTTGATCGAAGTCGAGTTTAATTGTGTTGACTCGAGCGAGATCGAGTTTAACTTTGGTGACTCGGGAGAGGTCCAATTTAACTTTTGATACTCGAGCGAGGTCGAGTTTAACATTGGTGAGTCGAGAGAGGTCAAGTTTAACTTTGCCGACTCAAGCGAGGTCGAGTTTAACTTTGGCGATTCGAGTGAGGTCGAGTTTAACTTTGGCGACTCGAGCGAGGTCGAGTTTAACTTTGGAAACTCGAGCGAGGCCGAGTTTAACTTTGTCGATGCGAGCGAGGTCGATTTTAACTTTGTCGACTCGAGCGAGGTCGAGTTCAACTTTGTCAACTCATGGAGTGGTGTAGGAGAATGGTGAGCTACCTAGCCTTTTGTCGAGAGTTTCATGCGTTGGTTTATGCATGCACCTGGGTGAGTCCCAGTTTGTGTAGTTCCTTCACCGTGTGGCCTAGAGAGGCCATCGACGGGGCGGGCGATGAACCTGGTGATGAGAGGTTCATGTGGTGTATATTGCGGGGCGGGTAGGCGTTGTACACCTGTGGCAAACATATGGGCGAACTCTCGATACCCACGTCTTACCTATGTTTGGACGTTTTCAAGTTTGCTGTACAATCCTTTGCTTATGGAGGTTGTTTTTTGTCGCTGCCAGTTCGTTATGAACCGTCTGTCTATTATTTATGCCAAAGGCATGGTGTGGAGTTCTCCTCTATTTGCATGCTGCTGCGGTGAGGAATTATACGGGTGGTGTCGTCTAGTCCCTTTGCCTATTTCCCTACCTATGTGCCCGTGGCGAGCATCCCTGTTTTCACCTCACCACTTTTGTAAAAGGAAAATTGAGTTGAAGGTATAAGGAACCATTTGTTACTTGAGCTGGCTGGTTGGCTGATGGGTGAGGGAGGTCGTTCGTATTCCCTTCGCCGATGGTAGTCTATGGACCCGATGCTAGCTTCATGTCCCACCTCGCCGCTATTTTGGTTTGAGTGTTCCCTGGGTGAATAATTTGTTTCACCCATTATGCCCTCGAGTTCGAGTCCCGGTTTGTCTCAGTCCCGGACGAGCCAAAGAAACAGTAATACAAGTCATACGATAGCATAAAAATGAAAGTCATTTTAACGGTGGGTTACACAATAAGCATCATTCTGTATGGAAGATTACTACGTGTGGGGTACTGACCTGGAAGTACTATTACGAGTGTGCTTGACATGTGGGCCGCGACCTCACTGCGATGGCTCATGCTCATGATGCATTCTGGTTTCGCGTGAGGATTTCATTCTTGGTTGGCTTGGTGGATCAAGTAGGAACTAAGGCTTTGGCTAGGAAATTCTCCACAGACGGCACCAAATTGTTTGACCAAAAAGTGCGAGACCTTTTGTTAAACATTAATAGGTTGAGAAAATAGAGGGTAAATCTTAGCCAAAGTTAATTGATGCTATATCTAAGGATCTTAAGTAAGAGAGGCTAGGTGAAATCATTTTTATGACCTTACTGAGATCGTAAGGGTTAACAAACTTATTTGGAAAACTCACATTCACGATGCCATTACTATACAATATATAATACATAAGAGGGAGAAGAAGGATCACTATTGATGATTATCATTTTAATGATTCCATCACCTTCATTACAAAGAGAAGCCATGGTAAGGCCCCCAGACCTTTTCTTACATGATGTATATTTTGTCATATTTCCATGGGAGAGAGAGGAGAGAGAGAGAGAGAGCCCCCTTTCCTCGAATTCTCCCTCCTGTATATATACTAGCCATTTTTATTTATCCAGCGGTTTTTAACATGTGTACTGTGATTGTTCATTGGTACTTCAGGTCGACCTCCCTGGGAGCCACAACATGCGTCATTACAGACTTTCGCGTATGCAATCACGGCCTAACTGCTTTCTTGTCATCGAATCTTGAGGTCATTCCCACGTGGTCAGATTTCGACCCATACATTACTGTAAAACAATTTGACCTGATGCTATGAAAATTTTAGAACTTATTAGTACACATAAACTAAAATTAGTTTTACATGTGGGTCTTTCTCGTAGGGTATCTTGGAATTGTGGTTGAACTATGAGATATGTGACAAACCTTTAGACGATTGCAATAACAATCGTAATTCTTGAAATATAAGCATAGAACTGTTTTGATATTTCTGACACGATGAAATATATTTTTCTTTCCCTTTCACCCTTTAGTTTTGCTTACATTCTTCACGAAGATAATGCAGTTTTCTAGTTGGAGTGTGTATACGGGTAAAACTGGGGATAATTAGCACCCCTATTTTTCGGTTGGAGCAAACAAACCAAAGACAAGACTACGTGGGATCGGAGTCGAAGTGGGGAACTTCTCGTACTAAGGGCCGAACAGAGTGCTTGTCACCGTGTCCGATAAGACAATACCCCCCGAACTCGGTACGAGCCTCATGGCGTCGGAAAGCACTACAAACGGTTGCACACCCCTAACAGAGGGTCGTGATATCCGTACCCAACCAGATATCACAACGCGGATCTCACCTGATGTCGGTAGCATATCAGTAATTGATGTACCAGGAGGATTTTTAGATTTCTTAGAAATGTACTAAGGGTAAAATTCCCCTACTATATAAAGGGGGAGTTTCTGATTTAATACACACATTGTAACACGCATATCAAGGCAATACAAACTCATTTCTCTGTTTTCTAGCTATTGAAAAGTTCTTATTTTAATCATGGTTCTTCTTACATATCTGGCTTGGAACTGAGAATTCGACTGAGGGCAGAACTATCGCTTAGCTTAAACCTGAGCTCTGGCTTAACGTCACAACTTGTTTGGTTATTTATTTTATCCTTAATTTGTGTATTTAATATCCTTAAAAATGTCAAACGCTCAGTCTGCTCACTTGAACGTTGATGCTGAGTCTAGCCATCATGGCTAAAACAACAATATGGTGCCTAGCAATGAGGTACCCCCTGTTGATCCCAACGGAGTCCCAGTTTCATACCCAATCGATGCTAACTAGAATGTGGCCATCGACACCAAAGGAGACAGGGTCAGTCTGTGAGCAATCTTTGAAATGTTACAGGCCCAACAGATGGCGATAGCATAACTGCAAAATCAAAGTCGCACCTCCAGTAGGGTTGAGCCCGAACCACCCCGGGAAAACACCCGGAGATATGAGCAGATCACTGGGCTGAGACCGATGTTAGCCCAGAAGAAATGAAGATGCTTGAAGCATTAACTAAATGGGTGGAATCAGGTGAAAAGAAAATTGAGGCAAACGACAAGAAGGTAGAGACATATAATTCCCGGGTAGATCAAATCCCTGGAGTGCCTCTAATACTAAAAGGCTCGGACTCCAAGAAATTTGTCCAAAAGCCTTTCCCTCCGAGCGCGGCTCCGAATCCAATTCTGATGAGGTTTCGTATGTCTCATATTCTAAAATATAACAGAACTATGAATCCAAATGAGCATGTGACCTCCCATATGTGCGACATCAAAGATAGCGACTTAGAAGACGACGAAATCGAGTCTATGTTATTAAAGAAGTTCGGAGAAACTCTTTCAAAAAAGAGCAATGATATGGTGCCACAACATTCCCCCAAATTCCATTGATTCGTTCGCCATGCTCACAGATGCTTTTATAAAGGCTCATGCTGGGGCCATTAAGGTCGAGACAAGAAAATAAGATATTTTCAAGGTTAATCAAAATGATAACGAGATGCTCAGGGAGTTCGTATCATGATTTCAAATGGAACGGATGGACTTACCTCTGGTTGCAGACGATTGGGCCGTTCATGCATTCACTTAATGACTTAACCTACGAAGCTCCTTAGCTTCGTAGCAGCTAAAACAAAGCTTGGTAGAGTACCCGTCGGTAACTTGGGCCGAGGTCCACAACAGGTATCAGTAAAAAATTAGAGTCGAGGACGACCAACTCGGAGCCACTTCTGGGTCAATCTATTCCATTAGAGTCGACGATCCTAAGAGAGTTGTTGATCATGAATCAAGTCCGGTCTGAGATAGGTACCAACCATATGGTGCAGATCGAAGGGAAATGGGTTTGGATGCAACTTTACAAGGAACGAAAGGAGAAGCGATTGAGGGCCCAATAGTCGAGGACTGATGAGCCAAAATAGTTTTGAAACGCCGCTTGGGGGAAGGGAAGCTTCGATATTTTTAGAGTATAACTTCAATGTTAATATTACTAGAATCGTATCAGCCATCGGGTGCATCAAAGAGGTCAAGTGGCCTCGACCATTGCAGTCTGATCCTACCCAGAAATATCCTAACTTGATGTGTATGTATCTTGGCACTCATGGTCACAGGATCGAGAACTGCCAACAATTGAGAGAAGAAGTTGCATGGTTATTTATTAACGGACACCTGCGAGAATTTTTGAGTGATCGAGCCAAATATCACTTCAGAAACAGGGATGCCAACTAACAGTATGAACAAGAGGAACCCCAACACGTCATCAACATGATCATTGGAGGGGTAGATGTCCCTCAAGGGCCGATGATAAAACACACTAAAGTGTCAATCATAAGGGAGAAACGCACCCGAGATTATATCCCGGAAGGAACCATTTCTTTTAGCGATGAGGATGCCTAGGGAATCGTTCAACCTCATAATAATGCACTGGTAATTTCCGTACTTATCAATAAATCTCGAGTTAAAAGTGTGTTGATTGATCCAGGTAGCTCGACCAACATATTAGATTGAGGGTCGTAGAGCAGTTGGGGTTACAAGATCAAATAGTGCCAACAGTTCGGGTGTTAAACGATTTTAACATGGAATCTGAAACCACTAAAGGGGAGATAACCCTACCCGTGAACACTGCTGGGACCATCCAGGAAACAAAGTTCTATGTGATCGAAGGGGATATGAGATATAACGCTATATTCGGAAGACCATGGGTTCACAACATGAGGGAAGTACCTTCGACCTTAACACCAAGAGTTAAAATTATCTACTCCGGGAGGAATCAAGAGGGTATACGAAGAACAACCGGATGCAAAGGAGATGTTCATAGTCGATGAAGTACTCTAGGTGCGCGTTGTCCCGACATTAAGGAACACAAAGCCGACCATAAATGTCGAAGTCAAATAGCAACCATTGATGCCGATACCGGTCAGATCAGAGGATCAAAGAGCTGACAAGGAAGATAATTATGGAATTCCGAGACCCTTCATAGCTACTAATGATATTGACGCCACCAAATCAACGATCAAAGAGCTTGTACTGAACCGATTGGTTGTTTTGAGAGTATTAGCCTCGATCCCCAAATTATTTCATCCTCTATTTTGTTTTTTTTCATTATGTGACTTGCTAGGGCACTTGGTGTTGTGTTCGGGAGAGTTTAGAAGTGGAATGGGACACATAGTCCCTAAATTGGAAGTTTAAGTCGTATGAGTTGACCGTAGTTTGACTTGTGTGAAGACGACTCCAGAATAGAATTTTGATGGTTCCAACAGCTCCCTGAGGAAGATTTTGGTCTTAGGAGTGTGTGTGTATGTTGATTTGGAGGTCCGTATGTCATTTCGGCGTTAATTGGAGAAATTTATAAGATTTTAGAAAGTATGACCGGGAGTGAACTTTTTGATATTGGGGTTAGATTCTGATTCCGGAAGTTGAAATAGGTCTGTAATGTCAATTATCACTTGTGTGAAAAATTTGGTGTCAATCGGAGTTGTTTCTATTTGAATCAGCGTCGGTTCCGAAATTTGGAAGTTCATAGTTACTAAGCTTGAATTTGGGGTATGATTCGTGTTTTTGATGTTGTTGGATGTGATTTTTAAGGCCTCGAATAAGTTTGTATCGTGCTTTAGGACTTGTTGGTATATTTGGTTGAGGTACCGGGGGCCTCGGGTGAGTTTCGAATGGTTGACAGATCAATTTTTGGACTTAGAGATGTGCTGAGTTTTTTTGGTGTCTATGTACGGTTTCCTTGTACGCGATTGCGTGGAACAGCCCGCGATCGCATAGGCTAATTGGGGAAACTGAGGTATTATTTTCGAAGCGATCGCTAGTTGTGTTATGCGATTACGTAAGCTGGAGGAGTCAGTACATCGCGAACGTGTGGGCTGGGTTACGTTCGCGAAGAGGAAGTGAAGCAGCAACCGAGACCACACGATGTTCTTCGCGATCGCGTCCTGAGGCCACGCGATGTTCTTCGCGATCGCTTGAAGAAGGATGCGATCGCATATGTTGAGGAGGTACTTCATCGCATTCGGGTGGACATGTCTGCGTCCGCGTAGGGTTAAATTTTTGTGCTGTTGAGTTGTGCTTCGCGATTGTGAAGGTATTTCCCCCATCGTGATTGAAGACTTCTGGGCAGAATATTAAATCTCAAAAATGAGGGTTTGAGTTCATAACACGAATTGATTTTGGGTGCTCGGTGGGAGGAGATTCTTGGAGAGCTTTTCAAGGGAGTGATTGAGGTAAGTGATTCTTACTTAATTTTGGTTAAATTCCATGTTTATGTCTTTGATTTCATCATTTAATTAGTGACTTGGGTTGAAAATTGGGGGAAAAGGAGGAAATTTATTAGTCCTAATTTTGGGGATTTGAGCCAGGTTTTGGTATCGGATTTGTTTAATTCTTGTATGGTTGGACTTGATATTGAATGAGTTTTCAGGCTTTGTAATTTGGATCGGGTTCTACGGCGTGGGTCCAGGTCGACTTTTATGAGCGATTTTTTAAATTCTTATCTAAGATCATTATTTCATTATTTAAACCAGTTTCATGTAGTTATATTTATAATATGAAATTATTTTGGCTAGATTCGAGCCGTTCGGAGTTGGAAAATCAAGGAAAAGACCTTCTAATTGATTGATTGAGCGTGGTTTGAGGAAAGTGACTTGTCTAACCTTATGTGGGGGAAATTCCCCTTAGTATCTGGTAGTGTAGCGATAACTTGTGATATGTGAAGGCCGTGTACGCAAGATGACGAGTGCATACACGGGCTAAATGTTGGAATTCCGGTTTTAGCTACCTAGTTTTCTTTTCATGCCTTAGTTGAATTATTTTAGCATGTTGTAGTCATCATGTTTAGCCTAATTTCACATGTCTACTTGTCTTATCTCCTATTTGCAACTTGTATCACATGTTTAGTTGAATTACTTGCTTTTCTTGATATCCGTATTCATTACTTATCTATGGAATTCTTTACTTGAAATTGCTATCCTTGAAATATATTACGGTTGAGTTTGGTATTGAATTGCAACGCCGTGGTCTTTTTGAGGCAAGGTGTAAATTGTGAAATATCATTTATTTAGTTGTTGTATTTTGGCTTTCTTGTTATTGTTGAGGTGATTGTTTGGTTGTTTGCACGATGTTTCTGTCGTGTTGTTGTTGTTGTTGCACGAGGTTTCATCTTTGCCGTTGTAATTATTGATACACATGCGGTGGTACAAGGTCTGAGTGTTGAAACACATGCGATAAGATAAAGTGGGCTTGATACACGTGGCTAGTAGGGGAACTACTAGAAGCCATGCGGTGTGATAAGGTGGGCAAAAACGCATGATGCAATTGTAGGAAAATGATTTTTTCAAACCAAATATAAAGTTATTATTTGGGAGTACAAAGAGGTACCTCGGGAGTGCCCCTGTTGATCTTCTTTATTTGTTACATTGTTTGATTGTTGTTATCTTAACATGTAAAATTCTTGTTTTCATTTCGTGTTGTATTAGCTTTCCTTAATTCCGTGTAGTTACTTCCAGTAAATTATTTATTGTTCACACCCCTATCATTTTATTAGATCATTTTACCTTCTGTTTGCTTCTTATTATCTCCAGTAGGGCCTTGTCCTAACCTCGTCACTACTCTACCGAGGTTAGGCCTAACACTTACTAGGTACAGTTGTGGTGTACTCATACTATGCTTCTGTACATGTTTTGTGCGGATCCATGTACATCCTATCAGCCTCGGTGTTAGCGCATTGTGTGGCATGCTTAGTAGAGACTACAAGGTACGCCTACCCGCATTCGCAGGCCTCGGAGTCCCCTTCTATCATGTTTTTTCTTTTATCTTTACATATTTGTTGACAGTGATTATAGGAGTGTTCAGTGCTATATCTATAGCTTGTGACTTGTATTTACACCGGGTTTTGGGAGATGTACAAGTTGAGTTACAGATTTCATTTCATAAAGTTGTTGATGTTTTGAGATTTAAATTATTATTCAGTTATTCCGCATGTTTTGTTAGGCTTACCTAGTCTTAGAGACTGGGTGCCATCACAACATCCTATGGAGGGGATTTGGGGTCGTGACAAGCTGGTACCAAATCTCTAGCGTCATAGGTGTTATGAGTCACAAGCAGGTTTAGTAGAGTCTCGCGGATTGGTACGAGACGTCCGTACTTATCTTCGGGAGGCTATGGAACTATTAGGAAAAACTTCAAGTCTTCGATTCCTTATCGTGCAAAACCTTTGACTTCGGATTATAATCTTCTATCTTTTTATTCTCTTTTAGATGGTGAGGACACGTACAACTGGATCAGATGTCCAGACACCCGCGCTCCGTGCTAAATCCGCAAGAGGCCGGGGCCGGAGTAAAGTTCGATGACATCCACGTGGTGTAGCCAGAGCACCCGCACGAGCTACTACATAGGAGCCACCAGTAGCTCTAGTTGGAGGGCAGGCACCTGAGACGCCCGTTACTGCACCAGCCTTCTAGGAGACTCTAACAAAGTTCTTGAGCATGTTCGACACTTTAGCTCAGGCAGTATTGATCCCACTTGATCCTGCCACATCTCAGGCTGGGGTGGGGTGGGTGGGGGTGGGGGAGGAGTATAGACTCCCGCCGCCGGTACCCCAGAGCAGCGGGTTCAGGTTGATCAGGTCCCAAAGGTCATACTAGTACAGCCGGTTGCTCCAGTTAAGCCCGAGGTTAGGACAACAATTTCTGAGGGGAGCAACTCAAGCTCGAGAGGTACAAGAAGTACCACCCTTCTAATTTTAGTGGATTGGCGTTAGAGTATGCCCATAGATTTCTTGAGGAGTTCCACTATATAGTCCATACTATGGGTATTGAAGAGTCTAGTGGGGTTGCTTTCACTGCATTCCAGCTTAAGGGAGAAATCTATTAGTGGTGGCGAGCATATGAGTTGGGCAGTCTGGCCGAGGTAGCTTCACTCACTTGGACTTAGTTGAGTAGTTGCGCCAGGGTTCTTGAGTGAGTATGTTCCCTAGAGTCTCAGAGATGCATGGAGCATAGAGTTTGAGAAGTTGCGCCAGGGTTCTATGACCGTGTCAGAGTATGCGATTTGGTTGAGTGATTTGGCCAGGAATGAACCAGCCTCAGTTGCTACTGTTAGAGAGCGAGTCCGTTGATTTATTGAAGGGCTCAACCCCTGTATCAAATTTAGCATAGCCCCAGAGTTGGGGATGGACATCGGATACAAGCTGGTAGTGGGGATCGTTAGGAGATGGGAGGGTATGCTGACCTGGGAGAGAGAGAGGAGAAAGAGGCCAAGAGGTCTCAAGAGTTTGGCACATATAGTGGTACCCGTTCCCCAATTGCAACTCGTCATGGTAGGGTCTATGTGAGTCACCCTGTTTATTCAGCATATCAAGCTTCCAATGGTATTCCGGAAACTCCTAAGCCTCATGCTCCTATTATGCACTGCCATTATCTAGTGCACCTCCTTCACGGGGTGCTTTTAATGGCCAGTCCATCCGATCAGGACCGATCCAGCCACAACAACCATATCCTCCGAGAGCTTGTTTTGAGTATGGTGACACTCCTCATATTGTTAGGGATTGCCCCATATTCAGGAGGGGTGCACCTCCGCATAGTACTCAGTCTCCGCATATCCAATCGGGTCCTCAAGATTCTAGGTCCATGGTCGCCGCACCAACTGCCACCCCTCCTGCATAGCTAGCTAGAGGTGGAGCTCGGGCAGGAAGAGGTCTTCCTAGAGGGAGAGGCCAGGTCATATATTCTGCTCTTCCTTCTAGGACGGACGTAATTGCTTCTGACGCAGTCATCACAGTTATTGTTACGACCTGTCATAGAGTTGCATCAGTTTTATTTGATTCAGGCTCTACTTATTCCTATGTGTCATCTTATTTTTCTCCGTATTTGGGTGTATCCCGTGATTCATTGAGTTCTCCTGTCTATGCGTCCACATTTTTGGGAGATTCTATTATTGTTGACCGTGTGTATCAGTCGTGTTTAGTTGTTCTTGGTGGTTTTGAGACTAGAGTCGATCTATTGTTCCTCCGTATGGTAGATTTTGATATGATTTTGGGAATGGAGTGGTTGTCACCCTATACTGTGATGCTAGCTATGCTAAGATTACCACGAATAGAGTGGAGAGGTGCTTTAGACTATGGTTGAGAGGGGGTTTAATGGTTATTAAGCTATCATGAGGATGTCAGTGTTGATACTCCTATCGTCGAGTCAGTTTCAGTAGTGAGGGATTATCCAAATGTATTCTCAGCGGATCTTTCGGGCATGCCGTCTGATAGAAATATCAACTTTGGTATTGATTTTTTACCGGGCACTCAGCCCATTTGTATTCCACCCTATCATATGGCCACAACAGAGTCGAAAGAGTTAAAGGAACAATTGCAAGAGTTGCTTGATAAGGACTTCATTCGGCTCAGTGTGTCGCCTTGGGGTGCTCCAGTCTTATTTGTAAGGACGAAAGATGGTTCTATGCGTAGGTGTATTGGTTATCGTCAGTTGAACAAGGTTACAATGAAGAACATGTATCCATTTCCACGTATTGATGACCTATTCTATCAGCTTCAGGGTGCCGATTGTTCTCTAAGATCGACTTGCGTTCAGGCTATCATCAGTTGAAAATTCGGGAGCCAGATATCCCGAAGACTTTCTTCAGGACTCGGTATGGACATTACGAGTTCCTTGTGATGTCTTTTGGGCTGACCAATGCCCCAGCAGCATTCATGCACTTGATGAACAATGTATTTTAACCCTTTATTGACTCATTCGTCATTGTGTTTATTGATTACATACTGGTGTACTCCTAGAGCCGGGAGGATCATGAGCAGCACCTGAGGTCTATTCTTCAGACCTAGAGAGAAAAGAAGTTACATCCAAAATTTTCGAAGTGCCAATTTTGGCAAGATTTAGTGGCATTTTTTTGGTTATGCAGTTCTAATGAAGGGATCAAGTTATATCCGAAGAATATTGAAAGAGTGCAAAGTTGGCCCAAACCGTCTTCAGCTACGGAGATCCGGAGTATCTAGGTTTAGCGAGCTATTACCATCGATTTGTAGAGGGTTTATCGTCTATTACAACACCTATGACCAGATTGACCTAGAAGGGTGCTCCGTTCAGGTGTACCGAGGAGTGTGAGGAGAATTTTCAAAAGCTCAAGACATATTTGACCACAACCCCAGTGTTGGTGTTACCTTCAGGTTTGGGGCCTTATACTTTGTATTGTGATACGTCGCACATTGGTCTCGGCGTGGTGTTAATGCAGGACGGTAGGGAGATTGCCTATGTGTTTAGATAGTTGAAGGTGCACAAAAAGAACTATCATGTCCACAACCTCGAGTTAGCAACTATTGTTCATGCATTTAAGATTTGGCAGCACTATTTGTACGGTGTCCCTTGTGAGGTATACACCGACCACCAAAGTTTACAACATCTGTTCCAATAGAAGGATCTTAATTTACGACAACGGAGGTGGTTAGAGTTGCTTAAGGACTATGATATCACCTTTAATATCATCCCGAGAAGGCCAATCTGGTGGCTGATGCCTTGAGTCGCAAGGTGGAGTGTTTGGGCTGTTTAGCATATCTACCGATAGCAGAGAGGCTAATAGCCTTAGATGTTCAGGACTTGGCCAACCAGGTTGTTAGATTGGATGTTCTGAGTCGAGCCGAGTTTTAGCTTGTGTCGTTTCTCGGCCTTCTCTTTATGATCGTATCAGAGATCTCTAGTATGACGACCCCCATCTGCTTGTCCTCAAGGACACGGTTGTGCATGACGATGCCAAGGAGGTCACTATTGGAGATGACGGTGTATTACGGATTCATGGAAGGCTATGTGTGCCTAAAGTAGATGGCTTGCATGAGGTTTTTCTCTAGGAGGCTCACAGTTCGTGGTACTGCATTCATCCAGGTGCCGCAAAGATGTATCAGGATCTGAGGCAACAGTATAGTAGAAGAGAATAAAGAAAGACATAGTGGAATATGTAGCTCGGTGCTTAAATTGACAGCAGGTGAAGTATGAACATCGATGACCAGGTGGATTGTTTCAGAAGATTGAGATCCCAAAGTGAAAATAAGAGTGGATCATTATGGATTTTGTTGTTGGGCTCCCACGGATTCAGAGGAAGTTTGATGCAATTTGGGTGATTGTGGATAGATGGCGGATGTGGAAGTCAGGCTTCACTCACATGTCATTCTCAAGAGAGAAAGTTTTAAGTACATAGGGTCAATTATCTAGGGAGATGGGGAGATCGACGTGGATGTTACACACCGTATTGGTATGGGGTGGATGAAATGGAGGTTAGCATCTGGAGTTTTGTGTGACAAGAATGTGCCACCGAAACTCACAGGTAAGTTTAATAGAGCGGTGGTTAGACTGGCCATGTTGTATGGAGCTGAGTGTTGGCCAGTCAAGAATTCACATATCCAAAAGATGAAAGTAGCAGAAATGAGGATGTTGAGATGGATGTGTGGGCACACTAGGCTGGATAAGATTTAGAATGAAAATATTCGGGAAAGGGTGGGTGTGGCTCCTATGGACGACAAGATGAGGGAAGTGCGACTTAGATGGTTCAGACACGTGCGGAGAAGCCTAGATGCACCGGTTAGGAGGTGTGAGCGACTGACTGACTTTGGCAGGTACGAGAAGAGGCAGAGGGAGGCTTAAGAAGTATTGGGGCGAGGTGATGAGGCAGGACATGGCGCGACTTCAGATTTCCGAGGACATAGCTCTTTATAGGAACATGTGGAGGTCGAGCATTAGGGTGGTAGGCTAGGGGGTAGTCAAGAGTTCTTCCCTCTTTGTATCGTTTAGTCTGATAGAGTTTCGTGTAGGTTTGTTAGCGGTCTATGTTTTGTTCACATTGTTGTTTTGCATAGTTTTGTGTTATTGTCCTTTCACTTCTTCATTGTTGTTACTTTCTTTCTGGCATCTTTTGTTGTTACATGCCTTTTCTCTTGTTTCTTTTATGATATTATTGTCTCTCCTGTTGAGCCGAGAGTCTCCTGAAAATAGCCTCTCTACCCCTTTCGGGGTAGGGGTAAGGTCTGCATACACTCTACTCTCCCAGACCCCACTAGTGATATTTTACTGGGTATGTTGTTGTTGTTGTTATTGATAGATTCACCAAGTCAGCTCATTTCACTCTAGTGGTGACTACTTAGTCTTCGGAGCAGCTGGCTTAGGTTTATATTCACAAAATTGCCAGGCTTCATGGCGTGCTGGTATCTATCATCTCTTACCAAGGTACGCATTTTGCATCATCGTTATAGAGGGTTGTACTACATGAGTTGGGCACGCGGGTGGTGTTGAGTAAAACATTTCACCTTCAGATGGACGGACAATCCTAGCACACTATTCAGATATTGGAGGATATGCTTCGTGCGTGTATGATGAAGTTTGGGAGTTCTTGGGATCAGTTCATATCACTTGCAGAGTTTTCCTACAACAATAGTTATCGATCGAGAATTTAGATGGCCCCGTATGAGTCTTTGTATTGTAGGTGATGCGGGTCTCTAGTGAGTTGGTTTAAGCTAGGTCAGGCTAGGCTATTGAGTATAGACTTGGTTCATGATGCTTTGGAAAAGGTTAAATTGATTCAGGATCGACTTTGTACAGCCTAATCCAAACAGAAGAGTTATGCGGATTGGAAGGTTCACGATGTTGCATTCCTGGTTGGGGAGCGGGTCTAACTCTGGGTTTCACGCATGAAGGGCGTTACGAGGTTTGGGAAGAAGGGAAAGCTGAGCCCTAGGTATATCAGACCTTTTGAGATTCTTGAGAGGGTTAGAGAGGTGGCCTACAGACTTGCACTACCACCTAGTCTAGCTGAAGTTAATCTAGCGCGTTTTGTTTGGGGACTTAGATTCCAATTTAATATGTCTCACAACCGAGAAAAATTAGGAGGGTCCTTTTGGTTTTAGGTTTGCGATGAATAGGTTCAAGATATGAGAGAATTAAGGATACCCACAAGAAAGACTAATCCAATCCATAAAGATGTACCAGAAAAACAACATTTTTGTTACTTGACCAGCCTATGCTCTGGAAGTATCATGGCGATCTGTCTCATGTGTTTGACTTTAGCTCAGTCTAGTTGGACAAATATTTGTATTATGTTGAGAAGTCTTGGCCATTTTGGACAAGCAAGTTCAAAGGTTGAGGTCACATTTCTTCAGCTAAGGTCCAAGTGAGAAGTCATTCTGTCGAGGAAGCGACTTGGGAGACCGAGCTTGATATGCGTAGCCGTTATCCTCATCTTTTTCACCACTTCAGGTATGTCTCTATACTCGTTCTAGGAAAAATAGCTATTTTAATAAGGGGAGGATGTAACGACCCGACCGGTCATTTTGAGATTATTAGCCCCGATCCCCTAATTATTGCTCCCTCGATTTCATTTTGTGTTTATGTGACTTGTCGAGGTGCTTAGAATGAGACACATAGTCCCTAAATTGGATGTTTGAGTCGTAGGAGTTGACCGTAGTTTGACTAGTGTAAAGACGACTCTGGAAGGGAGTTTCGACAGTTCCAAAATCTCCGTGGGGTATTTTTGTCTTAGGTGCGTATCCAATGTTTATTCGGAGGTTCGGAGGTCATTTCGGCGTTAATTGAAAAGTGTTGGAAAGTTGGAAGATTTAAGAATTTTGACTGGGAGTGGACTTTTTGATATCGAGGTTGGATTCCGATTCCTAAAGTTGGAATAGGTCTGTAATGTCATTTATGACATGTGTGCAAAATTTGAGGTCAATCAGAGTTGTTTCGGTATGAATCGGCGTCGGTTCCGAAATTTGGAAGTTCATAGTTGCTAAGTTATAATTTTGGGTTCTATTTGTGTTTTTGATGTCGTTGGATGTGATTTAATTTCTGGTCTAAGTTCGTATCATGTTTTAGGACTTGTTGGTATATTGTTTTTGAGGTCCAGGGGCCTCAGGTGCGTTTCAGATGGTTGACGGATCAATTTTTGGACTTAGAGATGTGCTGAAGTTTTCTGGTGTCTGTGTTTGTTTTCCTTGTATGAGATCGCGTGGGAAGATCCGCGATTTCGTAGGCTAATTTGGGCAGCTGAGGTATTTTGTTCTATGATATCGCCTGTTGTGTTATGCGATCGCATAATCTGGAGGATTTGGGGTCGTGACAAGCTAGTATTAGAGCTCAAGGTTCATGGGTGTTATGAGTCACAAGCAAGTTTAGTAGAGTCTCGCGGACCGGTACAAAGACGTCTATTCTTATCTTCGGGAGGCTATGGAACTGTTAGGAAAAACGTCACTTCTTTGATTCCTTATCGTGCGAAACCGTTGACTTCGGATTCCAAATTTCTATCTTTCTATTATCTCACAAACGGTGAGGACACATATAACTTGATCAAATGACCAGACACCTGCACCCCCTACTAGAGCTGCGAGAGGCCAGGGACGGGGTAGAGGCCGCAGACGTCCATGTGGTTCAGCTAGAGCACCCGCACGAGCTGCTACAGAGGAGCCACCAGTAGCTCTGGTTAGAGGGCAGGCACTTGAGACGCTTGTTACTGCATCATCCCTCAAGGAGACTCTCACCCAGTTCCTGAGCATGTTCTGCACTTTAGCTCTGGCAGGATTGATCCCACTTGCTCCTTCCACATCTCAGGTCGGGGGGAGGATCACAGACTCCCGCCGCAGGTCCCAGAGATCATACTAGTATAGCCGGTTGCTCCAGTTAAGCCCGAGGTTAGGGAAAAAACTTCTGAGGGTAGAAACTCAAGCTCGAGATGTACAAGAAGTGCCACCCTTCTACTTTTATTGGATTGGCGTTAGAGGATGCCAGGGTTTTCTTGAGGAGTGCCACCATATACTCTGTACTATGGGTATTGAAGATTTTAGTGGGGTTGCTTTCACTGCGCTCCAGCTTAAGGGAGCAACCTATTAGTGGTGGATAGCATATGAGTTGGGCAGTACAGCCGAGATAGCTTCACTCACTTGGAATCAGTTCTCAGATATGTTCTTGAGTGAAAGATTAAGGGTATGCTGACCTGGGAGAGAGAGGAGAGGGAGGCCAAGAGGTCTCGAGAGTTTGGAATATATAGTGGTATCCCTGTCCCAGTTGTAGCTTGTCATGGTAAGGGCTATGTGAGTCGCCCTGTTCATTCAGCACTTCCAGCTTCCAGCGGTATTCCAGCCACTCTCAGGAATTAGGCTCCCTATTATGCACCGCCATTATCTAGTCCACCTCCTACACGGGGTGCTTTTAGTGGCCAGTCCAGTCGATCAGTCCAGATCCAGCCACAACAGCCACATCCTCCGAGAGCTTGTTTTGAGTGTGGTGACACTCGTCATATTGTGAGGGATTGCCCCTGATTCAGAAGGGGTGCACCTCCACAAACTACATAGGCTCCGCGTATTCCACCGGGTCCTTAGGCTTTTAAGTCCATGGTCGCCGCACAAGCTTCCACCCCACCTGCACACCCAGCTAGAAGTGGAGGTCGGGCAGGAAAGTGTCAACCTAGAGGGGGACGCCAGGCCAGATATTATGTTCTTCCTGCTTGGACGGAGGCAATTTCTTCCGACTCAGTCATCACATGTATTGTTCCGGTGTGTCAAAGATATGCATCTATCTTATTTGATCTATGCTCCACTTATTCCTATGAGTCATCTTATTTTGCTATGTATTTGGGTGTATCCTGTGATTCTTTGAGTTCTCCTCTTTGTGTCCAAATATGTGTGAGATTCTATTATTGTTGACCGTGTGTATCAGTGGTGTTTAGTTGTTCTTGGTGGTTTTGAGACCAGAGCTGATATATTGTTGCTCTGTATGGTAGATTTTGATATTATTTTGGGCATGGACTGGTTGTCTCCCTATCATGCTATTCTCGATTGTCACGCCAAGACCGTGACGCTAGCTATGCCAGGATTACCACAGATAGTGTGGAGCGGTGCTTTAGACTATGTTCCTAGCATCGGTATCTCATTTCTAAAGGCTCAGCGTGTGGTTGAGACGAGGTGTAATGCTTATTTAGATTTCTTGAGGATGTCGGTGCTGATACTCCTACTGTTGATTCAGTTATGGTAGTGAGGGATTATCTAGATGTATTCTCGGCGCATCTTCCAGGCACGTCGCCCGATAAAGATATCAACTTTGGTATTGATTTTTTATCGGGCACCTAGCCCACTCCTATTCCACCCTATTGTTTGGCCCTACCATAGTTGAAAGAGTTAAGGAACAAGTTCAAGAGTTGCTTGATAAGGGCTTCATTCGGTCTAGTGTGTCACCTTGGGGTGCTCCAGTCTTATTTGTAAAGAAGAAGGATGGTCCTATGTATTTGTGTATTGATTATCGCTAGTTGAACAAGGTTACAGTGAAGAACCGGTATCATTGCCACATATTGATGACCTATTTGATCAGCTTCAGGGTGTTAGAGTGTTCTTCAAGATCGACTAGCATTCAGGCTATCATCTGTTGAATATTCGGGATCCACATTTCCCGAAGACTGCCCTTAGGATTCGGTATGGACATTATGAGTTCCTTGTGATATCTTTTGGGCTGACCAAAGCTCCAACAACATTCATGCACTTGATGAACAATGTATTTCAGCCCTATCTTGACTCATTCGTCAATGTGTTTATTGATGACATTCTGGTGTACTCCTGGAGCCAGGAGGATCATGAGCAACACCTGAGGACTGTGCTTCAGTCCTTGAGAGAAAAGAAGTTTTATGCAAAAATTTTGAAGTGCGAATTTTGGCTATATTCGGTGGCATTTTTGGGTCATTTAGTATCGAGTAAGGGGATCAAGGTGTATCAAAGAAGATTGAAGCAGTGCAAAGTTGGCCAATACCATCTTTAGCTACGAAGATCCAGAGTTTTCTAGGTTTTGTAGGGTATTACCGTCGATTTTTAGAGGGTTTCTTGTCTATTGAAGAACCTATGACCAGATTGATCTAGAAGGGTGCTTCGTTCAGGTGGACTGAGGAGTGTGTGGAGAGCTTTCAAAAGCTCAAGACAACTTTGACCACAACCCGAGTGTTGGTGTTGCCTTCGGGTTCGGGGTCTTATACTGTGTATTGTGTTGCAACGCGCATTGGTCTCGGCATGATGTTGATGCAGGACGGTAGGGAGATTACCTACGCATCTAGACAGTTGAAGGTTCACTAAAAGAACTATATTTTCCATGACCTTGAGTTAGAAGCTATTGTTCATGCCTTGAAGATTTGGCGGCACTATTTGTACGGTGTCCCTTGTGAGATCTACACCGACCACCGTGTCGCGCCCCTTTTTTTTCCTTAAGCGGAGATCGGGTTTATGACAATTTGACAACTCCTTTTAAAGGAAGAGGGTTAAAAGAAGAGTCACCACCTAATAATTTTTAAGGTGCGTTAGGGCACCTAGAGTAATTAACTCATGAGACTAGTTTGCATTACCAGATATTGGGTAAGGGCTTTAAATTATCCAAAGGGGAAGGTATTAGACACCCCTTAGGATCCACAACTGTGGTTCCCGGCCAAATGGTTTTCGTTAATTTGGACAATAGACAAATAACAGGTAAGGCTCAAATAAGAGGGGATTTCGAATAAGTATTGAAGTTATTAAATTTTGAAAGAACTAATAAAACATTTTAAAGAAAGACATCCTAGGTTCAAATAATATGGATCACATCAATGCAATACCCGATAGACACTCCTTAGAGAGGGGCTACACGTGGTATTAGCCCACCGGTCATCATATCCATATTCTACCCTTTCCCACCCTGTGAAGGTAATTAAAGCGTGTGTTGGTCACGAACTTTATTGCAAGCTATTACCCATCCCATCCTATCAGTCCCGGAGGAGGCTAGGACTACTATCTTGAAGAAGGTGCTAAGCTGACCTGTCACGACCCAAAATATGTAAGGTCGTGATGGCGTCGGACACCACTGTCAGGCAAGCCAATCATTTATTAATAGAAGTAAAATTCCTGTTTTAGCATTTTCGAAATCATTACTCTTCACTTTAGTACTTAACAATTAGACAGAAATTCATTTTTGTAAGAAAAGCAACAGTTCGTTTATGTAAAACACAACCCAAGTACATTTCCCAGAACCCGATGTCACAAGTGCATGAGAAGATTCTAAGAGTTTATACAAATACTACAAAAAACTTGTCTGAAATACAAATTGGACAAGGAGTTTAAAATGAAATACAATACATAGAGGGAGACTCTGTCAGCTGCGGGTCGCCTACGAATAGTGCAGCTCGCCTAAGTCTCCAAGTCAATCACATTCCCAAGGGGGCACCTGTGCAACAAAAATGCACAGAAGTGTAGTATGAGTACGAAAACAACGTGTAGCCAGTAAGTATCCCGCCTAACCTCAGAGAGGTAGTGACGAGTGGCCGACTTGACACTTGCTATAAGTCAGTCTAGTATAATTTCAGTGAGGCACTAAGCATGGATATCATAGACGGATTTAACAATGATCAGAGAATAGGAAATATCAATTGAGTCACATTTAGCACCTTAAACTTTCGTTATTTTAGTTTGATAGTTTAATAATAATCATGAATACGTAGCATAGACTTATTTCACATTCTTATATATAAATTCTTATTCTCTTTAGCTGGCAATTTCATAACTCTTTACACCAATAACCAAGTATAAATCATAGAAAGTATGCAGCATTTATCATATGCACCCATCTGCCGAGGGTAGAACGGCACAGACCAACAATAGTAAATTGTGCACTACTTAGGGTCGAACGGCTCGAACCATAGATACATCTATTACTTCGCTCGCGAATCGGTCATGCGACGCGGTTGACATAATAAGAATACGGCTAGCCTGCTCGCAAATCATACCTGCGACTCAGGTGCTCATATGTACACCTATTCACATAATAGATTCATATTTAATCAGGAAGGCAACTTCTTAAAGGAGTGATAACATTCTCTTTAGGTGAACATGAAGATATAGTTTAAAACATTTATGGGAAATCATTTACCAAGTTTTAATAAGATTTTTTAAACATCACTGGTTCCTCAGGAACTCAATCATACAAGGAAGATTCCATTTCTCTTTTAAAAAGATTAAGGAAAGTAATTTCAGGTTCTTTTAAATATTCAATTCCTAACTTGGTAACATTACCAGACAAATATCATTTATGGGATCACAAGTATAACAATTAAGGCATGCTAGTGGGTCCTAGACTACCCGGACATGGCAAAACAGTAGCTACGCACGGACTCCCGTCACCTCGTGCGTACGTAGGCCCCACAAATAATTTCATATATTTATTTAGTTCACCTAGCGGGACAATTCCCCCTCACAAAGTTAGAAAGGAGACTTACATGGCTCCCGAATTTCCATAAACAACATCCAAGCCTTCCTGAAGACTCCAATTGATGCACAACGCTCCAAAACTACCCAAATGATGATAAACCAATGAAAATATACTCATTTTCTTGCTAAAAATTCAGATTATATAATTTCCCAACTCCGCTCAGTGAAATGACCAAAATGCCCTCAGGCCCACGTGCCCGGATTTTGAAATTTCTTGAAGATAAACTCTACCCATAGCTTTACTAGTTCAAATATACAATTTACTCCTAATTCCATGCTCAAATTTGTGGTAAAATCCAATTTATCAAGTTTCTAGGTTTTCTTAAAAAAATCCCGATTTTTCCACAAATTGTTCCCTAATTTTCATGTTCTAATCCATGTCATAATCTTTTACCTAACTTGGAAATGAGTAGAATGATCTTACCTCTGAAGCTTGGTTGAAATCTTCCTTGAAATGCTCTCAAAATCGGTCCATGGCATATGTAAAATGAGAGAGAAATGCCAAAATCCCGTTTTAAATCAACACTGCCCAGAACCAACACCTATGCGATCGCACCATCTTGCCAGCGATCGCACAGGTCACCTGCTGCCTCCCTCCACGATCGCACACACCGCCCGCGATCGCACAAGCCGCCCAGCCTTCCCCTCCGCGATCACATTGCACTTCCGCGATCGCATAGGCCAAAAACCCGGTCCCCTTAAATCCTTCTCCGCGATCGCACACAAGGGACCGTAATCGCATAATCCAAGCTCACCCCCTTAACCTTTCCTCTTCGCGATCGCACAGCTAAGGTTGCGATCGCATAGAACACCAGCAGCACCAGAAACCATCAACAACAAATTCACTCCGAAATGCCCCGAAACCACCTTGAAACACACCCGAGGCTCCGGGGACCCCATCCAAACACACGACTCAGCCCCACAACACCCCACGAACTTGCTCGAGGCTTCAAATCACATCAAACAATGCCGAAATCACGAATTGAACTAAAATCCAACTTTATGAACTTTGAAATTTCTAACATTCACATTCGATGCCAAAACCTATCAAATCACGTCCGATTGAACTCAAATTTTGCAGGCAAGTCATATTCGACATTACAGACCTGCTCCAACTTCCGGAATCGCATTCCGACCTCGATATCAAAATTTCTTTTTCCGGTCGAATTCTTCAAAAACCTTCAAATTTCTATCTTTAGCCAAATGACTCCAAAATGACCTCCGGATATCCAAACTCACTTCCGATAGCGCTCCCAACTCCAGAATCATCATATGAAGCTATTCCCAGACTCGGAATCCCAAACGGACATCAAATTCATTGAAATGCGCTTCAAGCCAAACTTAGGAAATTTTCTTCAAAAATGCTGACTTCCATAATATACATTGAAACGCTCTCGGGTTATCCAAATCCCGATCTGGACATACGCCCATGTCAGAAATCACCATACGTACCTGCTGGAACCTTTGGATCCTGATTCCGAGGTCGTTTACTCAAAATTCCAGTCTTACTCAATTTCTTCAACTTAAGGCTTCGGAAATGAGAATTTTCCTTTCAATTTAACTCCGAACCTCCTGAATTTCAACTATGACCATACACACAAGTCACAATACCCGAAATGAAGCTGTTCATGACTCCCAACTGCTGAACGACGCGCTGGATCTCAAAATGACCGGTCGGCTCGTTACATTCTCCCCTACTTAAAACAGACGTTCGTCCTCGAACGTGCCAAGAGCCGCTCCGGAGTTATGTGAATTCATTATTTAACACCTTGTGCACCTGCCCGTGCTACCACAACCCAGTTGAGAACCTTAGCTTGATAAAATCTGAAGGCATTCCCTCTTATCTAAATAATAAACTCAGACCCCAAATCCAACACTTGAAATTCTCTGCCATGCCTGTTTCTAATATGTGAACACCGCAACAACTACCACACGAGGCAACAGAACACAACTGCGTATCCTTGCTGAATCAGCACCATACACCGCATAATCCATCATCTGACTACAATGACGCTCCCTGAACCTTAATAGCCAGAATTCTACGAATTTGATGCTCTCAAAGCACCTTATAAGATACACATATACATCCTGCTATAATGTTGACGATACTATCACAACGGAGGAAATGTGTAGAAATTCCTAACCAACTACAGAGTTAACTAAACATTGAAATCCTTTCTCCTGACTAAGATCATCATCTCATTACAACCAACGATGGTGATTGTCCTGTAATATACTTACATAGTCTTATCACACTGATCCCAGATTTATAAATTTCGTCTTACCCAATATGAACTGCTTAGATAACCAATCATCCCAAGCATAACCAGCAGTCTCAGATGATGCCAGAACGTACCGATAGGCCACAACTCGAACATGATACACAAGACATGACTCAGGAAGGGACTACTCGACTCACGTAACTAATATGAACTTCCGCAAAATACAGGAAGCAAAATACAAGAATATAATTATAGGGAACCGCACTCAGCATCACGTGGATGCGGCATGCAACATGATTCAAATAGTATACCCGTGACGGCGTGCCACCCGATCCTATCAGGAAACTCACATAAGGAGACACACACAGAGCTGAATTGCTCGCTATTACACATTACTGAATACCAGCTATAAACACACTAAGTGCATAATACCATTCTGGGGAGACTGATAGAGTCTTATGCTACAAACGCAAGCACAACTGAGGTGCGATATATAAAATCTGAATCTCGAGAGCCATACTGCTCACATAACCTCATCACTATGCGGAATCTTAACACATAAGAATTTATCAAGCCGTTTCATAACTCACGCGACACATTATAATATCACGTGATTTTGACAAAGGCGGGACAACACCTGATATCCCAATACCCCTCCTTGACTAGCGCTATACAGAAATGAACACATCTGACTCGCATGAAGCCCGTAGTCTTGTTTAAATCCATTCATTCACTTCAAGCCGATTATGTTCGCACTGAACTAGGCTGATAGCCTTACTTGGGTCAGTAATAACCCACCTTTTCTCATAACACACAAGAGAAAACATCATAGCAGGGACAAACACCCCACAATCCACAACCAACTGGACCGAACGCCTTTAAGGCATAAATTCTCAATTAAGCCATATTACACTCCTTATACTTAGTCTAAATCTGCAATCAATCAGGTGACTACAAGTCACGCGTACACAATCTTCCCGTGGTCACACTCCCACGACTTTCCACAGAAGGCAACAAGTATGCATATCCATACCACCGACCATCCTAAGGCTGTAAAACAATTCAAGGGCCCGTAACCAGGATACAAGCCTCTTTCACCAAACAGCGAACTCAGATGACACTGAAGACAATATAAGTTTATTCTAATCATTTAAATCTTTTGGTCTTGCTCCTCCGTGCATCATGACATCCTTGTTAACACCGAACCGCAATCTCGATTCTTACTTCCAGTTACATACCGCTTATTGCACATAACATGCCAATATGGAATAGCATAGGAAGTTCCATCATAACTCCTGAGCCACTAACAGGGTGAACACTTCATCACATATAGACACCTTTTACTTGCTTCAATTCATGGGAACCATAACAACACACAAGTGATCTCTCACAATCACAATACATGCAAATCCTTAAGTAGTGGTCTGAACCACCATAACCCTTCTGGGACCCGCCTACACCTGACAGTCTATAGCACTTGAATGCTTCCAACTGAAATCTATTACGACGGCCGGCGAGCCCCGCACAGATCTGTACAAACCATGCACATACTCATTCACACCGAAGGAACTGACCACTGCCGAACAGGCACCGTTCCCACCATGGCTAACCAATCCATCTCCTTTTAATCATCTTTAATTGCCTCAGGATACTAGTAACTTCCTTCAACTCATAGCAACTCAACCCTCACTCATCCCGAGTGACCTTGATTCACGAGACCATGTTGCCTAAATCCCGCAACCCGTCTCACAACTTCCTGATAATCTTCCCACAACTCGAAGTTTATTTCTATCACTCCTCCAACACTATCATGCGTGCTAAAAATAACATAGAATACTCCAACTATTTTCCTTCTTCTCAGAGATTATACTGCAAAAGTTCGATTCTCAATCACACTGCTGCTTGAAACCCTAAACACCACAGTCTCTAGCTTTCAAATTCACTAGGACCGCTACTAAGAGTCACCCACTCTGACGGGACCCGAATACAATCAACTCCAAGGCTCTTCTAGCACATGAATATGCTCTCAATGAAGCACGTGACTGAGTCACTTCCCTTACAACTTGCCTATTCCTTAAGCACAAATTCTATATTTTCCAAAGCCTAGCCCTGGTCCAATAGGACCAACTTTGCACATTTGTATCACATGCCATGCTCAATTACCGCCTCACTCCTTTCTCTTAGTAGTAACATCTTGCCGATACGCCGACAAATCCGCAACCCCATGAGAGCACAATCCTATGACCCAACTGCAGGTGGTGGGACTCCCCCACTTAGCCCAAAGCTACTTATTGCACCGCTCTAGACCCTGCTGAGATCCTTTCTCCTTTGTTGACATGACCTTGTTCCACCAATCTATCCAATTCTTCCGAATTCTCCTGTTAGGCCCCCTTAAATATTTGAATTTTCTAACACCATTCACACATTCTACCTCCTACCGACTAGCCACTAGGACTCAACACAAAACTTACCAACCCTACAAGCGCTAACCTACTCACAGAAGAAAACCCACCCGAGGAAACTAGCCAACTCACACCTATCATTACGCTATGCTGTACCCTTTTACCAACCTTACCAATCCGTCCGCTCCTCCTGGACATCTACTAACTGCACTACTACATCTTCTGATTCACCACTATGCTGCCGCTCTCCCACTTGGTCCAACTTATTCCCTCAAGTGTTACCTGACTTCCTCTCCTTACACCTGATCTTTTTGAATTGGCACCACCGCCCAACACTTCTCACATATCTTCCTCCGTCGAATGGTGCCCACTTGCTACCTCAATTCAATACCATTCTCCGCAGCTCTTAAATCGATAGATCCCCACAACTTGAAATCTTTACGAATATCATCTTCCTCGAGCCGCCTTCATTAAAAGTGATTATTCAATATGGAACCACAGCACCTCACGACCTCCGACGGCCGCTTCTTCAACATTAATTCACAACACTCCAACCCAACGCAACCGAATAGCTATAACGTCGGCGAACTTAACACATTCCATTTGATCAAAGGCGACGATAGCTTATTATAGGTGAGTACTCCACCTCACTTGAAAACACCAATCCTTACTATTTTATCAGCCCAAAACCTGATCATTTATAATCCAAATGCTTTTCCTCCGCCGGAACAAAAATACTGAAATCTCGAAATCACACTCTGAGAAGACCTCCATTCAAACCGTTCATCACCCCAACACATGGGAAAATGTTCTATCCTCATATCAACATCGTGCCATAAACAATCGTAGGTTTCATAACCACCTGAGCATGGCCTCAAAGTTCTCAGAAAAATAGCTACTGAGCTGAGATGACATAAAATTCTTCCGCAGAACATTGATGATAGCCTCAATCAACTACGCTAGGAGAAACATCCTGCACCACATCCATAGTATCATTAAAAGTCCTCAACCCTCGATTCATAACAAGCGCTTCATGACGCATAAGATTGAGTAGGAAGAAGCATAGGCATAAGCCTTAAAGGAATCAAGTCGCGTGATGAGGAATCAAGTCGCACGATGAGGAATCAAGAAGGGAAGTACTCCTAACAACCCTGTAGCCTCTCGAAGATAAGTACATACGTCTCCGTACCGATCCGCAAGACTTGCTCATGACTCGTGAAACCTACGGGAACCTAGAGCTCTGATACCATGTTGTCACGACCCAAAATACATAAGGTCATGATGGCGCCGGACACCACTGTCAGGCAAGCCAATCATTTATTAATAGAAGTAAAATTCCTGTTTTAGAATTTTCGAAATCATTACTCTTCACTTTAGTACTTAACAATTAGACCAAAATTCATTTTTGTAAGAAAAACAACAGTTCGTTTATGTGAAACACAACCCAAGGACATTTCCCAGAACCCGATGTCATAAGTGCATGAGCAGATTCTAAGAGTTTATACAAATACTACAAAAAACTTGTCCGAAATACAAATTGGACAAGGAGTTTAAAATGAAATACAATACATAGAGGGAGACTCTGTCAGCTGCAGGTCGCCTACGAATAGTGCAGCTCGCCTAAGTCTCCAAGTCACTCACATTCTCAAGGGGGCACCTGTGTAACAAAAATGCACAGAAGTGTAGTATGAGTACGAAAACAACGTGTACCCAGTAAGTATCCCGCCTAACCTCAGAGAGGTAGTGACGAGTGGTCTACTTGACACTTGCTATAAGTCAATCTAGTATAATTTCAGTGAGGCACTAAGCATGGATATCATAGACAGATTTAACAATGATCAGAGAATAAGAAATATCAATTGAGTCACATTTAGCACCTTAAACTTTCATTATTTCAGTTTGACAGTTTAATAATAATCAGGAATACGTAGCATAGACTTATTTCACATTCTTACATATAATTCTTATTCTCTTTAGCTGGCAATTTCATAACTCTTTACACCAATAACCAAGTATAAATCATAGAAAGTATGCAGCAATTATCATATGCACACATCTGCTGAGAGTCGAACGGCGCAGACCAACAATAATAAACTGTGCACTGCCGAGGGTCGAATGGCTCGAACCATAGATGCATCTATTACTCCGCTCGCGAATCGGTCATGTGACGCGGTTGACATAATAAGAATACGGCTAGCCTGCTCGCGAATCATACCTGCGACTCAGGTGCTCATATGTACACGTATTCACATAATAGATTCATATTTAATCAGGAAGACAACTTATTAAAGGAGTGATAATATTCTCTTTAGGTGAACATGAAGATATAGTTTAAAACATTTATGGGAAATCATTTACCAAGTTTTAATAAGGTTTCTTAAACATCACTGGTTCCTCAGGAACACAATCATACAAGGAAGATTCCATTTCTCTTTTAAAAACAATGAGGAAAGTAATTTCAGGTTCTTTTAAATATTCAATTCCTATCTTGGTAACATCACCAGACAAATATCATTTATGGGATCACAAGTATAAAATTAAGGCATGCTAGTGGGTCCTAGACTACCCAGACATGACATAACAGTAGCTACGCACGGACTCCCGTCACCTAATGCTTACGTAGCCCCCGCAAATAATTTCATATATTTATTTAGTTCACCTAGGGGGATAATTCCCCCTCACAAAGTTAGAAAGGAGACTTACCTTGCTCCCGAATTTCCATAAACGGCCTCCAAGCCTTCCTGACGACTCCAATTGATGCTCAAAGCTCCAAAACTACCCAAATGATGATAAACAATTGAAAATATACTCATTTTCTTGCTAAAAATTCAGATTATATAATTTTCCAACTCCACTCAGTGAAATGACCAAAATGCCCTCAGGCCCACGTGCCTGGATTCTGAAATTTTTTGAAGATAAACTCTACCCATAGCTTTACTAGTTCAAATATATAATTTACTCCTAATTCCATGCTCAAATTCGTGGTAAAATCCAATTTATCAAGTTTCTAGGTTTTCTTCCAAAAATCCTGATTTTTCCACAAATTTTCCCCTAATTTTCATGTTCTAATCCATGTCATAATCTTGTACCTAACTTGGAAATGAATAGAATGATCTTACCTCTGAAGCTTGGTTGAAATCTTCCTTGAAATGCTCTCAAAATCCGTCCATGGCATATGTAAATTGAGAAAGAAATGCCAAAATCCCGTTTTAAATCAACACTGCCCAGAACCAACACCTATGCGATCGCACCATCTTGCCAACGATCGCACAAGTTACCTGCTGCCTCCCTCCGCGATCGCACACACCGCCCGCGATCGCACAAGCCGCCCAGCCTTCCCCTCTGCGATCGCATTGCACTTCCGCGATCGCATAGGCCAAAAACCCGGTCCCCTTAAATCCTTCTCCGCGATCGCACACAAGGGACCGCGATCGCATAAGCCAAGAACACCCCTTTCATCTTTCCTCTTCGCGATCGCACAGCTAAGGCTGCGATCGTAGAGAACACCAGCAACACCAGAAACTAGCAACAACAAATGCACTCCGAAATGCCCCAAAACCACCTCAAAACACACCCGAGGCCCCCGTCCAAACACACGAATCAGTCCCACAACACCCCACGAATTTTCTCGAGGCTTTAAATCACATCAAACAATGCCGAAATCAGGAATCGCACTAAAATCTAACTTTATGAACTTTGAAATTTCTAACTTTCACATTCGATGCCGAAACCTATCAAATCACGTCCGATTGACCTCAAATTTTGCAGGCAAGTCATATTTGACATTACGGACCTGCTCCAACTTCCAGAATCGCTTTCCGACCCCGATATCAAAATTTCCATTTCCGGTCGAATTCTTCAAAAACCTTCAAATTTCTATCTTTAGCCAAATTACTCCAAAATGACCCCCGGACATCCGAATTCACTTCCGATCACGCTCCCAACTCCAGAATAACCATACGGAGCTATTCCCAGACTCGGAATCCCAAACGGACATC
>ML257715.1:518-26840 GCA_005239495.1 Nicotiana undulata | reverse complement strand
GTGATCGTTATCACTATTGATATGAAAATTATGAAACTCGTGAATATGGTGGTGTTGGAAAGGTAAAAAGGGAGAGATTGTAAATTTGTTGATTTTGATTGTCACTTTCCGTGTGTTTTGATTGTAGGTCCTATTGTTGCCTTGTTTCTGATCTGTAATATTGGTTGATTGTACTTGGAATAAAGTTTGTTCATACATACCAGTACAATTCAAATGTACTGACATCCCTTTTGCTGGGGGCGCTACATTCTTGTGATGATTGTAGGTGCTTCTATAGCAGGTACTCCAGCCCACCGACAGTAGTGCCTCTTCTACGTCCCATCAGCTGCTTGGGTGAGCCCTTTTCCCCTCTCGGGGCCCTGTGTGGTTCATGCCACCTCTTCTTCCGGATTTTCATTTTGGTATTTGTGTAAGGTATAGCCGGAGCCTTGTTACCGGCAAGTATTATATAACTCCTTCGTACTCTTAGAGGCTCCGTAGACAGGAAATGTGGGTTATGTACATATGTATTTTGGGCAGTATAACTTGTAGACCACGTAAAGTAAAACTGTGTGTTATGTATATTTTGTAAGTGTTGTACCACCTGTGGGTAATGACAGAAATCTATGATTTAATTCCAGGTTGTAGGAATGTGGTTAAATTATAATTTAATAATGTACATTGGGATCACGGGGTAATACGTGGGTTGGGAAAAGGAAACCCAGGTCCGCTTGACTGGGGCTACCCGGTCGAGCGCCGATCGTGTCCCTCGGTTTTGGGGCGTGACAAATTCAACACCAAATCATAGGTTTGTACTCGTTAACTCATTTCCTCCAATTTCCATCATCACCTATTAGATTCAAAGTCCTAAACCTTGTTCTTACATGGTAGAAATTAGGGATTTTTGAAGAATTGGAGGTTTTTGCAAATTGGGGATTTAGACCTCGATTTGGGATCGGATTCCGGAACTAATTACATATTTGGGTTCGGGGGTGAATGGGTTTTGGTCTGAACCTCGAGTTTTGACCAATCGGGCCCGGGATCGATTTTTGACTTTTTGGGGTAAAGTTTGGAAAACCTAAATTATTGTATTGAAATTGATTTCTTTAGCAATACTTGATGTTATTACGTTAATTATGGCTAGATACGAGTGGTTCGAAGGTGAAAATTAGAGGAAAAGTGGTAATTGAGCAGTGAGTGACCTGTGGATCGAGGTAAGTGTTTTGTCTAACCTTGACTTGAGGGAATTATGAACCTCGGACTATGTGATTATGTGAAATGCATGTGAACGGCTTATATGCAAGGTGACGAGTGCTTATACGTTGCCAAGTTATCTGTGTTCCCTGACTTACTGCTTTCCTTTAATTGTTTACTTCCCTGTCTTAATTGTTATATGCCCTAAATGCTTATCATGCTTAACTGCTACGTGGCAATCAACATCTTCTCCTGTTAGCTATGTTAGTTCTTCCCATAGGTCCCTAATCCCTGTTATTTGCTTAATTTAACTTGTTTACACCTTTTAAATTGTAAATCGCTGGATTGGTCTCATTGTGTAGTACTATTTGAGTAGATTTTATATTGATCAAGGTCTCTTTTTCTTGGTTCAGTTTGGTATTTATTTACGGTGGGATTGGGTTGCACGCTGCAACAGGAAGAATAAGGGTAGATTGATATTTTGTGATGTCTGGGCTCCTCCTCCAGCAGCATCTCTTATGAGGGGCAGAGGTCGAGGCCGAGGCAGGGGCAAGGCTCAGCCCAGAGCCCAAGCAGCATCCCCAGATGTCAAGCCTTAGGTATAGTTCGACGAGGAGGTTCCAACTCAGACTATTCATGCTGGACCAGCTCAGGTCCTAGAGGGGTTTATTGCCACCCCAGTTCTCCAGGATGCCTTGGTCTGATTGGTGGGCCTTATGGAGAGTGTGGCCTAGACTGGCACATTCCCTATGGCACCAAGCGTATCGCAGGCTGGAAGAGGGGCCCAGAGTCCTGCTACTCACACTCCTGGGCAGATGGCTCCCCAGTTTCAGACCCCAGCAGCTCATCTAATCAGAGTAGCTCAACCGGTTGCTGTGGCACAGCCCAATGATGGGTCAGCTATGTCCTCTAAGGCCTTATAGAGATTGGATATGTTTACCAAGCTCTTTCCAATTCATTTCAGTAGTGCTACTTCAGAGGATCCCCAGGACTATCTTGACAACTGTGTGTTTAACCAAAGAATTAGATCCTTTGACCAAAGCTATTTTTAGGATGAACTCGGGTTAATGATAATCAAGGAAATATGATTAAATAAAGAAGAATTAAAAAATCAATAGTATGATGCTCAGAAAGTAGAATGTATTGTATTCGAAGTCTTGCCCCCCTTTACAAGTTACATTCCCTTCCTTTATATATGGGGTTTCTTAATATAACGTCTATTTTTGAAATGATCGTCATTAATGACTAATTATTACATTAATTAGGCGTTATAAAGGATAATTGTAACTGTTGTATGAAGGTTTCATAACATATGAATCATTAATTGAGGATTCCTGAATCTGCCCGTAGCTTAGTCTGGATTCATTCTAACCATGTCTCTTTCTTTTCTCAATCAGGTTGAGTTGTCCGTGGCTAATTACCTTGTCGGTTTATTGATGCGCGACTCTTTGTTCCGTACCTCTTTATAGAATCACATCTAGTTGTCGCATTTTCCTTGGTCCACGTAGCTGGCTGAGTTTTCATGATTCACCTTACGTGTGAAACTCTTTTTTACCAATACAGATAGTCCCCCCACTTACCATTTATTTATCGATTAATATTTGGTAAGTGTATACTCATTTATGGTGGGAATATTTTGCCGCCTATTTTCCTTGAAACATTGTATCCTTCTCTGAACATATGATTCATTTGTCACTTCCATTTAATGCTTAAACCACGTGTTCCTTCCGGATTGGTCTGCAGTTACTCGGCGCCTTTTAGGGCTTTTTGTGGATGCGTCAGTCACGAAGTGACACCTTCAATTATGACTTTTCATCATTGTTTTTCCCATGTTTGACGGTTGTCCTCAAGTATAAATACCTCTCTTCTTTTCTTTACTTCCACGAAACACTTTCTAGCTCGTTTCCTTTACTTGTAAAGAACTTCTTCTTGCCTTCATAAACATGCCTTCTTCAAATCAACCCAAAAGAGTGATAGACGTTGAGAGTTTAACACCTTCTTCTGCTCCGACTAGAAGTCAGAGGGGTGGTAGACTAAGGAGTCTAGGATCCACTCCTTCGAGAGGCTCTTCTTCTTCTCAGATAGTCTCTCCTCTTTCTGCTAGGTCTTTAGTTTGTCCAAGGGCTAGGGCTTCCAAGTCTATGTCTAGAGGTAAAGATGAACATCTTCGTGAACCTCGAGTTGACGAAATCATTCCTGTCATGTTTGTCTTTACTAGGGACAATCAGGTCCTCGTAGATCAGTCTTCTTCCCTTGATAGTGTTGAGACATATCCCACTCTCATTACTAAAGGTCAGATTTCTCTTGTTCGTAGGGAATGTTTTTGGAGGTCTGATTTCCCTGTATATATTCCGAATAGAAATCAAAGAATAACGTCTTATAAGACGGGATATTCTTTTGTTTATACGTACCCTTTTACTTTAGGGTTTAGACCTCCCATTCATCCAGTCATAATCGAATTTTGTCATTTCTTCAATATTTGCTTAGGGCAAATTTGTCCGCTTGTGTGGCGAGTTGTCGCATGTCTTATGAGTTTAGCTACTTTAGCCTCGGTTACCTTTACTTTTAACCATCTTATTCATCTTTATTCTCCTGCCTTATTCCGGCAAGGGGTTTTTACTCTGGCTGCTAGGAGTAAAAGAGTATTGGTAACCCCTGGAGATGATAAGGACAGAGGTTGGTACCTCTGGTATGTCGTTGTGCCCACTGCTGGTTTAATGGGTGAGGAAAATCTTGCCTTCTCTGAGAAGTGGAATCGTTCACGTGATTATATTTTAGCTCACATTTGTTACTTTTCTTCTTTTCACTTGAAGTGTTTTATTAACACCGTATCTGTTTCTTCTTCCTTCGACAATCATGGGTACTGTTGAGAATGTCTCCGGTATCTGTGATTGGGTAGAAAAATTGTTGTCTGTTGTTCCCCTAGAAGAAAGATCCTGGAAGTACTTCTCTAGAAAGTACGGTTGGCAAGTAAAGACCCACGGTAAGTGACGCTTTTGTTTCCGCTTCTTTGCTTACTCGAGCCTTTTTCCTTTTTTGCTTAACCTTTTTCCTTTTGACAGGGTTTTCCTTTTGTTTCCGCTTCTTTGCTTACTCGAAGATGTCTTTGGCTCAGGCCCAAGAGATTATTGTTGGTTCTTCTTCCTCGAAGAGGAAGGTTGTTGAGTCCCGATCTGTAAAAGGAGAAGAAGATGGAGAGGGCATTTTGGTGCACAGGTCACGAAGAAGGAGGGTGATTTTGGACGATGAATCTTCACCCGGGGTTGTGTCTTCCGTGCCTGAAGTCATACCATCTAACTTTGAAGATGTTTCTCCCTCTCCTGCGCATGAATCTGCGGATCAGTTGTTTCATGAAGGTTTTGGTCCTGCTATTGATGAAGTCCCTTTGGCTGTCTTTCCCGCTTTTTTCAGAGAAGCTCGTTCGTCTGCTTCTGCTATTTCCTCCATTCCCTTAGCTATTACTACTCCTGCTGCTGCCATGCCCGTGGTTCTTTCACCACCTCAAATTTCTGTGCTTGTTACTTCTTCTGCTCGACGAATTTCCCTACCTGTGGCTCCTTTACCTCAGCCTGCTTCCGTGCCTCATGTTAGAGAAGTAGGGTCTTCCAGCAGGGAGATGACGCAAATGCTTATTGAGGTTCCAACTGGTGGGAGACTTTTTAAGAAATCCGGCCAACCCGAAGTGTGGCTGGAGCCTTTGATTGGCCCGATAGAGAAGAACAAGCTTAATAGCCATAGCGCCCTTACATAGGCTAATGAAGTCGTCCATTCTTCTTTGAAGGTAAAAATGCGTTTCCTCTTATTTCATTTTTGTATATGAAATCTATCGTGTCTAATTGATTTCATTTTTTCCTTTTTTGCAGACCAACCTTATAGGCATAGAGCTTATGAAAATGATTTCTAATACGGAGCAAGAGTTAAAGGAATGGCATGCTGAAGCAGGGAATTGGAAAGGACAGTATGATAGCTTAAGGATCGACATGGATGCCTTAGAAGAAGAAAGGAATACCTTGAAGCGACAGATAAGAATCATGTCAGCAGAACTAGCAGTGGAGAAGGCTTCTTCCAATCAGGCTGATAAGGATAAGAGCATTCTCGAATCTTCATTTGCTGAGCAATTTTCTCGTGCCTCAGAAGAAGTCAGGAACTTGAAAGACTTCCTAGGGCAGAAGGAGGAATAATCAGGCGAGCTTGTGCAATCACTCACTCGGACTCAGGGGGATCTTCGTAATGCTTTAGACAGAGTCCAATCTCTGGAGGGGTCGATTGTACCTTTGAGGGCTGCCCATGAAGCTGCTGAAGCGGAGAAGGACGGGCTCAGAGCTGAGCTTCAAGTATGGGCGAGAGATTATGAAGATCTTGAAGAGGCAGCTGTTGTCAATGTGAGCTGGGCGTACATGAATTCTCGCCTTGACACATTGACAGAAATGAGTCAAGAGGGTTTCGGCCTTAGTGCCGAAATAGCTAAAACTAAGGAAGCCATGGAGAAGGCTCAACAAGGTCATAACCTTTCTTCACCTGATGGTGAGACTCCTACTGCTCGGGCCTCTTCGTCCCAAGTTGTTCCCGTTCCTCCCGCCAGTGATAAAGTCAATCCTCCTCCTCAAGATGATTAAAGTGTTGATTCACCCTTTTTTTTATTTGATTGGTTGGTTACCCCCAGCTCCATCGGGGGTAAATTTGGATCTTTTTAAAGTCCCCAACTGACAACTTAGGGGCACCTTAATGTATAAATTGTATGCGGCTAAGTACTAGTTAGTACTTAGTTCTTACTTAGCCGCTTTTTTTTAATATATGCAACTTATGACTTTTTTACTTTGAGCTTCTGTTTCACTCTTAAGTCTTTTGCAGGTTTTGATTTTTGAGGTTTTTGTTTTACCTCTGAATTTTTGCATGAAGATGCTGAAATCACTCGTACCTTTTCGTAGTAGGCACGGTGTTGTATATAAAATGTGAGCCTTTTTCGTAGTAGGCTTTGTTTATGAAAGAGGGCCCTTTTTTGATTGACACTCAATAAAGAAGACGTCTCAACTTCATAATGGTGTAATAATGCAATATTGTGATAGGAAATTTTCACATGTTTAAGAATGTTTCTGAGGAAAGTTTTTTGTTTGAACTTCCGCGACATTTTACATGTGTTTTGATTATCGTCTAAAATTCATGTTGCAACTGTTTTTATTTAAAAGATTTGATACACACTTGTATTTCGTAACTATTTTTCATAAGTAACAGTTTTTTTCGAGTTAATACAAGGAAACAACTTTTTTTCATTAGTAACAGATTTTATAAAGATTGGGGTTTTTACCCGTAACTATTTTTGTTAACAATAGTTTTTAATAAATATGAGGGAAATGTTTTTTCATCCGTAACTATTTTATTTGATAACAGTTTTCTGAACAAATACAAGGATTTTGATCTTTCATCCGTAACTGTTTTATTTGATAACAATTTTCTATATGAGTACAAAGATTTCGTAACTGTTTTAAATCAACAGAGTTTGAATGAGTACAATGATGATGATCTATTACCCCTAACTGTTTTTGTTACAACAGTTTTGAATAAGTACAAAGATGTGCATTTCTTCCCCATGGCTAATATTTTGCCTTTCAACCTGAACATGTTCGAAGGTTTTTTGAATTAGGCTTTGTATTTGAGTCTTTGGCTCTTTCGATTCTGCTTGTATCACTTGATTTGTTGGGTAGATGGATCTTCAGGCTCGAGCTTTGACTTTCTGATAGTCTTCTTTGCTTCGTCTTAGCCTTCCATACTGTATAGTCCCCCAAGTGATTGAGCTTTGAATAATGAAATCTCGAGCACTTGACTATTCCTTCCTTGTGGTCCTTTTCCTGAAAAGGAAAAACGTGCGGGACTCGAAGGTATATAGTTTTTTAGATGATGACTGCTTAACCCTTTAAAACGTCCATCAGAAAGTAACCCTAGACCGGGAATTCATTTATTTCCTCGCGTCTTTGCAGGTCTAATATCATCATCTGGTGATGGGATAGCTTTATGCCTATCATCTAAAAAAGTTAGTAAAGTTTTAAATGTTCAAAATAAAATTGAATCGTGCGATACCTGAACGGGGGTAATCCTTTTCCTTAGAAGTAGTACTTCTTCAAGTGGATGGCATTCCATCTTGTCGGTAGGATTCTGCCGTCCATAGCTTCTAGCTCATAGCCTTTCCCAGCTATGCCTCGGACTTTGTAGGGTCCTTCCCAATTTGGACTTAGCTTTCCTGCGCTTGCTTCTTTAGTTGATTGAAGACTTTTTTTAGGACGAAGTCCCCAATCTTGAAGTATCTGAGATGAGCTTTACGGTTGTAGTAACGTTCTATGATTTGTTTTTGAGCTACCATCCATATTAATGCTGCTTCCATTCGTGGTTCGAGCAGGTCCAGATTAGTCCTTAACTCATTATCGTTTTCTTCCTCTGTGGTTGTTATAAACCTTATGCTTGGTTCGCAATCTCCACAGGTATTAAGGCTTCTGAGCCATAGACAAGTGCGAAGGGAGTTTCTCCCGTGGCTATTTTTGATGTTGTTCTGTATGCCTATAATACCGCCGGTAATTCGTCAGGTCAATTTCCTTTGGCTTTATCTAGCCGCTTTTTTATATTGTTGATGATGATTTTCTTTGTTGACTCAGCTTGACCATTAGCCACTGGGTGGTATGGTGTTGAAGTGATCCGTTTGATTTGCCAGTTTTCAAAGAATTCTGTGATTTGAGAGCCTATGAATTGTGGTCCATTATCACACACGATTTCCTTCGGTATCCCAAAGCGGCATATTATGTTTTGCCATAAGAAGCTTTTAACTTCCTTTTCTCGCACTTGTTTAAATGATTCTGCCTCTACCCATTTTGTGAAATAATCGGTAAGTACGAGTAGAAACCGTACCTTCCCTTTAGCTTGAGGAAGAGATCCCACTATGTCCATACCCCATTTCATGAAGGGCCATGGAGATATAATTGGATGCAACAATTCCGCTGGTCGATGCATGTTATTGGTGAACCTTTGGCACCTGTCGCATTTGGATACGAAGTTCTCGGCATCTTCTTCCATCTTAGGCCAATAGTACCCGGCTCTCATTAGGGTTTTTACCAAGGATCTCGCTCCTGAATGATTTCCACAGTGTCCTTCATGGACTTCTTTCATCACAAACTCCGTTTGATTAGGTCCGAGGAATTTAGCTAGGGGCCCTCCGAACATCTTGCGATATAGTGAATTGCGAAGGAGGCAGTACCGTGCAACTTTGCGGCGAAATGCTTGAGTTGTTTTCTTGTCTTCAGGTACGGTGCCATTCTGCAAAAAATTAAGAATTTTATTTCTCCAATCCCAGTTTAAATTGTTGAAAGTTACCTCATTTCTTTCCTGGCCGATCGCTGAATGGAAAAGATGGACGACGATTGCATTGTCTTTGTTTGTTACTTCCGTGACTGCTGCGAGGTTAGCTAATGCATCTGCCTCTGTATTTTCTTCTCTAGGTATTTGTATTACCTTCCATGTTTTGAATTATCTTACGAGCTCTCGTTCCTTTTCCAAATATTGTTGCATCCGAGTCTCTCAAGCGATGTAAGTCCCTTGCATCTGATTTACTACCAGTTGGGAGTCGTTGTTGATTACAATTTGCTCGATTGAGAGTTCTCGTGCGAGTTTTAGTCCTGCAACGACATCTTCGTACTCTGCTTCATTGTTAGTTATAGGATAACATTTAATAGCCTGTCGTGTCTTCTCACACGTGGGTGATATTAAGACTATGCCTAAGCCGGCACCTTTTACATTGGAAGAGCCATCAGTAAATAGGGTCCATAGACCTGGATTAGCACCGTTAAAGAGTTGTAACTCCTTTTCTACTTCAGGAACAATGCTATTACTACAGTCAGCAACAAAATCAGCTAATATTTGAGACTTAATTACAGTCCTAGGCTGATATATTACTTCATGCTCACTTAGTTCTATGACCCACTTGGCTAATCTTCCTGACAATTCTTGCTTATGCAAAATATTTCTTAAAGGATATGACGTCACAACAGTGATTGGATGACATTGAAAATACAGTCGCAATTTTCTAGATGTCATTTTTAAAGTTAATGCTAACTTCTCTAGATGTGGATATCTGGTTTCACCATCTAGTAAAGTTTTGCTTACATAATAAATAGGAGATTGTTTACCTTTATCTTCTCTTACCAATACTGCACTTACATCAATTTCTGAGACGGCTAAGTAGATGTACAATCTTTCCCCTTCTTTTGGCTTCGATAGCAACGGATGTTTTGATAGATAAGCCTTCAGATTCTTGAGGGCCTGTTGACATTCTTCAGCCCATTCGAACTGATTCTTCTTTTTGAGGACTGAAAAGAATTTAAAACGTTTTTCGGAAGACTTGGAAATAAATCTTCCCAAAGTTGCTATTCTCCCTGTTAGCCTTTGACCTTATTTTTTTTTCGTTAGTATATCATGTATTTCTTCTATAGCTTTAATTTGAGCGGGATTTACCTCTATTCCTCTGTTTGATACAAGGAAACCCAAAAATTTACCTGATTGTACACCTAAAGCGCATTTTTCTGGATTCAACTTCGTGTTATACCTGCATAAAATGTCAAAGGTAATAGATAGGTGCTGGAAATGGTCTTTTGCCCGTGTTGATTTTACTAGCATATCATCAATGTAAACTTCCATCGTTTTTCCTAGATGTTCCTGGAACATCTTAGTCACTAGCCTTTGATAGGTGGCTCCAGCATTTTTTAAGCCAAAAGGCATGACCCTATAGCAGTAAGTCCCCTGTTCGTAATGAAGGAGGTTTTTTCCTCGTCTGAGGGATCCATTTTAATCTGATTATAACCATAATATGCATCTAGAAAGCTTAATAATTCATGACCCGCAGTAGCATAAATCATTTGATCTTATGTGGTAATGGGAATGAATATTTAGGGCATGCTTTATTTAAATCATTATAATCTACGCATACCCTCCATTTGCCATTTTTTTTTGGAACCACCACATTGTTAGCTAACCAGTTAGGGTACGTTACCTCTCGTATCAAACCAATTTTCAAGAGTTTTTGTACCTCTTCGTCAATTACTTGGTTCTTGAATGGTCCTTGCTTTCTTTTTTTCTGCTTAACAGGTACAAAGGATGGATCTTCATTTAGTTTATGAGTCATCACTTCTGGTGGAATACCTGTCATATTTGAGTGAGACCACGCAAAGCAATCTGCGTTAGCCTTTAAATAATCAATTAACGTACTTTTTCGACCGGGGCTCAGCCTCGTGCCTACATACACCTTCCGTTCAGGTTTTTGTTCAAACAATGGAACAACTTCGAGCTCCTTCGTAGTTGTTTTGATGTTTTTGTCTTCTTCTGGTTCATGAATGACGTCAGATCTGGAGTCTACATCTATGTGATCCAACGCGTCTTCCGTGGTGACTGGATTCACTTTCTCGTGGGTATCTCTTCTCGTACATGTCTGAACATTTACTTCTGTCGTACCTGTTTGGTCAGTAATGTTTTCCGTACCTGTTTGGCTGGTGACATCTGTTTGAAAGATTTCTCTATTTTCCGGTTCTTCCGTCTCTTTTTTGTTATATAGTGCCACGGAATTTATATTTCTGGAGATCTGTTGATCACCTCTAATTTGTCTGATTCCCCATTTTGAGGGGAATTTAACTACCTGGTGTAAGGTGGATGGTACTGCTTTCATGTCGTGGATCCAAGGCCTTCCCATAATCATGTTATAAGCCATGTCAGTATCAATGACTTGGAATTTTGTGTTCTTGGTTATTCCCTCGGTGTAGGTGCTAAGTTCGATCTCTCCTTTGGTTATCACCGTAGAGTTATCAAACCCTGATATGGCTCGTGCCTTTGGGATCACCTGATTTCCCATGAGCATTTCTTCCAGGACTCTTAACAAGATGATATTGAATGAACTACCTGGATAAATCAACATTCTTTTAATGCTAGTGTCATGAATGAGTAAGGATATTAACAGAGCATCATTATGGGGAAGCATTAGTCCGCCAAAATCTGCATCGTCAAAGGTTATGTCATCTTCATCTGGATTTTCTCGAATCCGCTTTTCGTGGGTAATTGTGACCTTCGAGGATAATTTGCAAACTATTCCGTTCACTTCCTCTCCTCCATGTTTCACGTTGACGGTTCTTTTTGGAGAAGGAGGCTTCGGGGGCTCCTGCATGTTCTTCATATATGCATGTTTACCTTTATCACTAAACAATTATGTTAAATAGCCCTGTTTCAATAAGTGTTCTATTTCACCTTGTAAAAATCTGCAATCTGCAGTCCTGTGTCCATGATCATTATGGAACTCACACCAGAAATCTAGGTTTCTTTTATTTGGGTTTGACCGCATTTCTTTGGGCCATTTAACATTATCTCCCATATTTCTTAATATTGAAACAAGTTCAGGAGTACTTACATTAAAGGTATGATCCCCATTTCGTGCATTACCTCTAGGTCGTTCATCCCGATCCTTTCTGGATCTAGATGCGGATGAGCCTACATCCCTGCTTGGTGGTCTATAATCTGACCTAGTATTTTCAAACCTGGGGCGAGTTTCGCGTGCCGGTGGTCCTAAGTAAGGATCATACATATTTTTACCTGATCTCTTGTCTAATTCGAATCGCCTGGATTTGGAATGATCTTCGTCTTTCGATCGAGCAATGATATCTTCTTCTATTCGAAGTTTAGTACTGTACCTATTATATACATCATTCCACGTTGTAGCTGGGAATTCCCTCAAATTTTCTTTGAGTCTCCTCGTGGCTTCTGAGCTTTTGTCGTTTAGATTACTCGCGAATTCCATGGCTGCCCAATTATCAGGTACTCTGGGTAATTGCATTCTTTCTCGCTAGAACCTGTCTACAAATTCACGGAGTAGTTCCGTGTCTCCTTGCTTGATTTTAAATATGTCCTCCATTCGTTTCTCGACCTTATGTGCATCAGAGTGTGCTTTTATGAAAGAATCTGCAAGCTCAACAAAAGAATCAATAGAATTTTCAGGGAGAAGAGAATACCAGGTTAGGTCTCCTTTGGTCACTGTTTCTCTGAATCTCTTGACAAGGACTGATTCAATCTCTTGTTTCGTTAAGTCGTTTCCCTTTACTCCGGTGGTAAAAGCAGTCACATGGTCGCGTGGGTCAGTTGTTCCATCATACTTAGGAACGTCAGGCATTTTAAACTTATTGGGTATAGGCAAGGGTGGTGCGCTTGGTTTCCAAGGTTGTTGAGAGTATCTATCAACATCAATGCCCTTGATAACATGTGGTACTCTAGTAATTTTCTCGATTTGATCGTTTTGTTCCTTCATTTGTTTATACATGGTTTGTAGTAAATTTTGTAATTCGGAATTATTAGTCATACCTGGTCTCGCTTCAAGAGATTCATTAGGAGTGTCACCCCTTGCTGAGTTTGCCAACCCAGATTGAGGATTTACCATGGTGACAGTATTGTTTGAAGGTAGTGTTAGCGATGCAGGTGGTGCCGCCGGTAGTCCCCTTTAAAATTATTGCAAAGCTTGTCCCACGTACTCTGTAATCATTTGCTTTATTCGATCTTGTTTTACCGTTTGTTCATAGTTATTGCGGTTGTTATCAGCTCTTTCCGGGGATGGTTCCCTTGAACCACGTATGGTTTCTTGAGGTGATGGAACTGGGGTTCCATTCCTTTGCTGGTTGTTGTCGTTGGAGTTCGACATAGTTTAGAGGATATCAATTGAAAAGCAAATTAAGATTATCAGATTCCCGGTAACGGAACCAATTTGTTTAACCAAAGAATTAGATCCTTTGACCAAAGTTATTTTTAGGATGAACTCGGGTTACTGATAATCAAGGAAATATGATTAAATAAAGAAGAATAAGTAAATATTCAATAGTATGATGCTCAGAAAGTAGATTGTATTGTATTCGAAGTCCTGCCCCTTTTACAAGTTACATTCCCTTCCTTTATATAGGGGGTTTCTTAATATAACGTCTATTTCTTAAAATGATCGTCCATTAATGACTAATTATTACATTAATGAGGCATTATAAAGGATAATTGTAACTGTTGTATGAAGGTTTCATAACGTATGAATCATTAATTGAGGATTCCTGAATCTGCCTGTAGCTTAGTCTGGATTCATTCTAACCATGTCTCTTTCTTTTCTCAATCAGGTTGAGTTGCCCGTGGCTGATTACCTCATCGGTTTATTGATCCGCGACTCTTTGTTCCTTACCTCTTTGTAGAATCACATCATGCTGGCGCGTTTTCCTTGTTCCACGTAGCTGGCTGAGTTGTCATTATTCACCTTACGTGTGAAACTCTTTTTTACCAATACACTATCATGAGGTTCTTTGGAACATAGGTATATTGGAGACTAATGGGGTCGACTTTGCTGCTTTTTAGATAATTGGTTCCGCCAAGAAATGGTGGAGGGATTATTTGTTGACCAGATCAGCTGGGTCGCTTGTTCTTACTTGGGACCGGTTCTCTCATCTCTTCTTAGAGAAATTTCTGCTTATCATCTTGGAGAGGAGTGTCGTGGTCAGTTCGAGCGTCTCCAGCAGGGCAGCATGACTGTTACTCAATATGAAACCCGTTTTGTAGATTTGGCATGTCATGTTATTCTTCTGCTTCCTACCGAGAGAGAGATAGAGAGAGAGAGGGGGGGAAGAGGTTTATTGAGGGACTTGCTCAGCCTATTAGATTGCAGATGGCTAAGGAGACTAGGAGCGATATTTCTTTTCAGGATGCAGACAATGTCGCCAGACGAGTCGAGATAGTTCTTGGACAGGGAGGTCACGGGTCAGACAACAGAAATCATCATTTCGGTGGATTCAGCGGCGCCTCATCTGGAGGCAAGGGTACTTTTGGTAGAGGCCATCCTCCCAGGCTATTCCATTCAGTGCTTCAGGCATCCCACAATGCTTCAGGTAGTCGTGGTTCTAATGTGCCTCCTTCTGGGCAGCCAGCTTATAGTGCACCACCAGCTCCTATCATTGCATCTCCTCTTCAGAGTTATTATCGTGGACAGTAGGCTCGTCCGGGTCAGTCTCAGTTTCCACAGCCACAGTATCAGAATGGATGTTTTGAGTGTGGTGATTATGGGCATATCTAGAGGACCTGTCTGAGATTATTGGGTGTTCAGCCACAGCGTCAGGGTTCTCGTGCCATGGTTCTGGCACCAGTTGTTGCACTGCCTATCCAGCTAGCCAGAGGCAGGGGTCAGGTAGCCAGAGGTAAGGGCTAGATTGTTAGAGCTGGAGGTCAGGCTATTAGAGGTGGGGGCCGCCAGCTAGCGATCGTCCCAGGAATATGGTTCAGAGTGATGGGGCCAACCATGATGTTATGCTTTTCCAGCCAGACCTGAGGCTGATTCATCTGATGTTGTCATTACAGGTATTGTTTCTGTTTACAGTAGAGATGCTTCAGTTCTATTTTATCCGGGGTCTACTTACTCCTATGTGTCATCTTATTTTTCTTCATATTTGGTTGTGCCCCGTGATTCTTTGAGTGCCCCTGTGTATGTATCCACACCGATCGGGGATGCTATTGTTGTTGATTGTGTATATCGTTCGTGTGTGGTCACTATTGGGAGTCTTGAGACCAGTGTAGACCTTCTGCTCTTATATATGGTAGATTTCGATGTTATATTGGGTATGGATTTGATGTCACCTTATCATACTATTTTGGACTGTCATGCAAAGATAATAACCTTGGCCTTGCCGGGGTTGCCTCGATTAGAGTGGAGAGGGACTCCTGGCCAATCTACCAGCAGGGTTATTTATTATAAGAAGGCTCGACGTATGGTCGAGAATGGGTGTTTGGCCTATTTGTCTTATGTTCGTGACTCTAGTGCTAAGGTTCCTTCTATGGATTCCGTGCATGTTGTTTGTGAGTTTTCAAAGGTATTTCCTGCAGACCTGCCGGGGATTCTACCCGACAAGGATATTGACTTTTGTATTGATTTGGATCCAGGCACTCAGCCAATTTCCATTCCGCCATACGGGATGGCCCTACCAGAGTTGAAAGAGTTGAAGGAACAGTTGCAGGATTCGCTTGATAAGGGCTTCATTAGACCTAGTGTCTCGCCCTGGGTGCACCGATTTTGTTCGTGAAGAAGAAGGATGGGTCTATAAGGATGTGTATAGATTATCGATAGTTGAACAAAGTCACCATCAAGAACAAGTATCTATTGCTGAGGATTGATGATTTATTTGATCAGTTTCAGGGTGCCAAGGTGTTTTCAAAGGTTGATTTGAGATCTGGCTACCATCAGTTGAGGATTAGGGCATATGATGTCCCTAAGACAGCTTTTCGGACGCGGTATGGTCACTATGAGCTTCTGGTGATATCCTTTGGGTTGACCAATGCCCCAGCAACATTTATGGATTTGATGAACCGAGTGTTCAAGCCTTATTTGGATTCCTTTGTAATTGTGTTTATCGATGACATCTTGATATGCTCCCGCAATCGGGAGGAGCATGAGCAGCACCTTAGGATAGTTCTCTAGACTCTGAGGGACTGTCAGTTGTATGCTAAATGTTCGAAGTGCAAGTTTTGGTTGGATTCAGTCGCTTTCTTGGGCCACGTCGTATCAGCAGAGGGTATTCAGGTAGATCCTAAGAAGATTGAGACAGTCAAGAGCTGGCCTAGACCCTCTTCAGCCACGGAGATCAGGAGCTTCTTGGGTTTGGCGGGTTATTATCATCGATTTGTGGAGGAGTTTTCATCTATAGCAGCCCTGTTAACCAGGTTGACCCAAAAGGGTGCCCCGATCATATGGTCGAACGAGTGTGAGGCGAGCTTTCAGAAGCTCAATACATCTTTGACAATAGCGTCAATGTTTTTGTTACTATCAGGTTTAGGATCTTACACGGTATATTGTGATGCCTCCCTGTTGGACTCGGAGCAGTATTGATACAGGAGGCAGGTTGATTTCATATGTGTCTCGGCAGCTGAAGGTTTATGAGAATAATTATCCTGTCCATGATTTAGAGTTGGCAGCCATTGTTCATGCGCTGAAGATTTGGATGCACTATATTTATGGCGTGTCGTGTGAGGTTTTTACGGATCATCGCATCCTTCAATATTTGTTCAAGCAAAGGATCTCAATTTGAGGCAGAGGAGGTGGTTGGAGCTATTGAAAGATTATGATATCACCATCTTGTATCACCCGGGGAAGGTCAATGAGGTGGACGACGCATTGAGTAGGAAGGCAGTGAGTATGGGCAGCCTTGTGTTCATTCCAGTCGGTGCAAGGCCGCTAGCTTTAGATGTTCAGACTTTGGTCAACCAAATTGTGAGGTTGGATATTTCAGAGCTCAGCTTTGTTCTAGCTTTCACAGTCGCACGGTATTCCTTGTTTGGGCGTATCAGAGGTCCGCAGTATGACGACCACCATTGGTTGGTCCTTAGGGACACAGTGCGGCATGGTGGTTCCAAATAGGTTACTATTGGAGATGACGGAGTTTCGAGGATATAGGGTTGCAAACCACAGTTCTCGGTATTCTATTCACCTGGGCGCCGCCAAGATGTACCAGGACTTGCGGCATCATTATTGGTGGAGGAGGATGAAGAAGGATATAGTTGCTAATGTAGTACGGTGCCTGAATTGTCAATAGGTGAAGTCTGAGCATCAGAGACCCGGTGGTTTGCTTCAGCAGATGGAGATTCCTGAGTGAAAGTGGGAGTGTATCATTATGGACTTTGTTGTTGGACTCCCATGGTCTTAGAGGAAGTTTGATCTCGTTTGGGTCATTGTGGATAGGTTAACTAAGTCAGCACACTTCATTCTTGTGGCAGTTACCTATTCTTCGGAGCGGCTGGCAGAGATCTATATTTGTGAGATCGTTCGTCGTCATGGTGTGCATGTGTCTATCATTTCTGATCGAGGTGCGCAGTCCACCTCGCACTTCTGAAGGGAAGTACAGCGTGAGTTGGGTACGCGGGTTGAGTTGAGCATAACAGTTCATCCTTAGACAGACGGGCAGTCTGCGCGTACTATTCATATATTGGAAGATATGTTACGCGCTTGTGTTATAGACTTCGGAGGATCGTGGGATCAGTTCTTTCCCCTTGCAGAGTTCACCTACAACAACAGCTACCAGTCAAGCATTCAGATGGCTCTTTGAGGCATTATATGGTAGACGGTGTCGATCACCAGTTGGGTGGTTTGAGCTGGGGGAGGCTCGGTTGTTGGGTACATATCTAGTACATGAGGCCTTGGACAAGGTCAAGATTATAAAGGATCGACTTCGCACAGCTCAATCCAGGCAAAAGAGTTATGCCAACCGCAGAGTTCGGGATGTGGCATTCACGATCAGGGAGAGGGTGTTGCTTCGGGTGTCAGTCATGAAGGGTGTCATGAGCTTTGGGAAGAAGGGTAAGTTGAGCCCTAGATATATCGAGCCTTTTGAGATTCTCCATAGAGTGGGAGAGGTGGCTTATAGACTTGTGTTTCCTCTAGGGTTATCAATAGTTCATCTAGTTTTCCATGTGTCCATGCTCCGGAAGTATCATGGTGACCCGTCCCATGTGTTAGATTTCAGTTGTGTCCAGTTGGACAAGGATTTGACTTATGAGGATGGGCCGGTAGCTATTCTAGACCGGCAGGTTCGTCAGTTGAGGTCGAAGAGTTATCCTTCAGATCGAGTGCAGTGGAGAGGTCAGCCTGTTAAGGCAGCTACTTGGGAGTCTGAGTCGGACATGCGGAGTAGATATCCCCACCTATTCACCAGTTCAGGTACTTTTCTATGTCCGTTCAAGGACGAACGGATGTTTTAGAGGTGGATATTGTGATAACCCAAAAGGTCATCTTATGTTTTAGAACTCGATTTCGCATTTTTTATCCTTAAAAGTCTTATTTTTACCCTCCTCGATTTGCATGCGCAGTACGGGCGTGTTTCCGAAAAGCTTTTATGTTGAAAATTGATTAAATAATAATTTTTGGCCTTAAAAGTTGATTTAAGTTGACTTCAGTCAATGTTTTGGGTAAACGGACCCGAACCCGTATTTTGACGGTCCCGGTGGGTGCGTAGTGAAATATGTGACCTGGGCGTAGGCCTGAAATCGAATTCCGAGGTCCCTAGCTCGAGATATGATTTTTTGTGGAAAATTGAAAGACTGAAAATCTAATGATTTTAAGAATTTGGTTAATATTTGATCTTGTTGGTATCAGGCCCGTATTTGGTTCCAGATACCGGTACATGTCCAAAATAATGTTTATACCTTATATGTGAAATTTGGTGAAAAACGGAATTGAGTTGACATGATTCGGACGTCCGGTTGTGAAAATAGGAATTTTAAAGTGTTCTAGAGAATTTCATGTGATTTGGTGCTAAATTCGTAGTTCTACGTGTTATTTTGGCAATTTGATCGCACGAGCAAATCCGTATGATATTTTTAGACTTGTGTGCATGTTTGGTTCGGAGCCCCGAGGGCTCGGGTGAGTTACGGATAGGCTACGGGCTGTTTAGGACTTAGAAAATCTGGTTTTTTGGCTTCAGCTGATGTCTTGTGTATTCTTCATCTCGTTCGCAGAAGCACTCTCGCGAACGCGAAAGGTAAATTGGGGACAGGGATAATTTCTCCTTCGCGAATGCAAAGGACTAGTCGCGAACGCGGAGCATTGGAGGTATTATCCTTCGCGAACGCGACCAGTCTCCACGCGAACGCGTATCGTAAGATACCTGGGGGAGGGGACAGTCGTTATTCTACGCGGATGCGAGCACTGGCTCGCGGACGTGAAGGCTAGGGGGGAGAAGCCTTTCGCAAACGCGTAGTGGGATTCGCGAACGCTTAGGCCTTCGGGCCGCTGCCTTTCGCGATCACGGCAGGCCCTTCGCGAACGCGAAGAAGGCCTGACACCTGAGACTTCAAAACAGACCAAAACGGGAATTCTTGAAAATTTAATAACTCTTTCATTAGAACTCGACCTAGGAGTGATTTTGAAGGGGGCATTCAATGCCAAATCATAGGTTTGTACTCTTTAACTCATTTCCTTCAATTTCCTTCATCACTCATTTGATTCCTAGTCCTAAACCTTGTTCTTTCATGGTAGATTAGGGATTTTGGAAGAATTGGGGGGTTTTGCAAACTGGGGATTTAGACCTCGATTTGGGGTCGGATTCCGGAACTAATTACAAATTCGGGCTCGGGGGTGAATGGGCTTCGGTCTGAACCTCGAGTTTTGACCAAGCGTGCCGGGGGTCGAGTTTTGACATTTGGGGGGAATGTTTTGGAAACCTAAATTATTGTATTGAAATTGATTTCTTTAGCATTATTTGATGTTATTACGTTAATTATGTCTAGATACGAGTGGTTCGAAGGTGGAAATTATTGAAATAATGGTAATTGAGCAGTGAGTGACTTGTGGATCGAGGTAATGTTGTGTCTAACATTGACTTGAGAGAATTAGGAACCCTCGGACTATGTGGTTATGTGAAATCCATGTGAGCGGCGTATATGCGAGGTGACGAGTGCTTCTACGTCACCAAATTATCTGGTTTCCCTGACTTACTACTTTCCTTTAATTTTTTTCTTCTTTGTCTTAATTTTTATATGCCCTAAATTCTTATCATGCTTAACTGCTACGTGCCAATCAACATCTTCTCCTGTTAGTTATGTTAGTTCTTCCCATAGGTCCCCTAATCCCTGCTATTTGCTTAATTTGACTTGTTTACACCTTTTAAATTGTAAATCGTTGGATTGGTCTCGTTGTGTAGTATTATTCGAGTAGATTTTATATTGATCAAGGTCTCCTTTTCTTGGTTCAGTTTGATATTTATTTATTGTAAAGGCCTTGTGATTTAGACTGTAAATTGAATGTGTACATTGAGTGTTTGGTACTGATATGGTGGGATTGGCCGCACATTGCAGTAGGAGGAATTAGGGAGGATTGATATGGAGGAATAAGGGTGAATATGCTTATATGATGGGATCGGGTTGCACGCTGCAACAAGAGGAATAAGGGTGGATTGATATGGTGAAATAAGGGTGAATTATCCTATAGATATTGATATATGGTGGGATCGGGTTGCGCGCCGTAACATATATATATATATATATATATATATGTTACGGCGCGCAACCCGATCCCACCATATATCAATATCTATAGGATAATTCACCCTTATTTCACCATATCAATCCACCCTTATTCCTCTTGTTGCAGCGTGCAACCCGATCCCATCATATAAGCATATTCACCCTTATTCCTCCATATCAATCCTCCCTAATTCCTCCTACTGCAATGTGCGGCCAATCCCACCATATCAGTNATATATATATATATATATATATATATATATATATATATATATATATATATATATATATATATATATATATATGTATTTATTATTATTGTTATTGACACGGAGGAATAAGGGAGAATTTTGTGATGTCTGGTGGGATCGGGTTGCGCGCCGCAACAAAACTCTATGTTTCTATTTCCTGAGCTGCATTTCTTTCCGGTATTTTTTTCATTATCTGATATAGTAAGGATTGGAAACTCTGGACGACACTGGTTCACTCTAGAGGCTGTGGTTATCAATTTCAGTTGGTTGTTTAGTTCTGTTCAGTATTTCTATTATTCTGTCATTTTATATGTTGCGTACAGGTTGTTTTGTATATGTGTCCCGCCTTAGCCTTGTCACTACCTCATCGATGTTAGGCTCGGCATTTACCAGTACATGGTGTCGGTTGTACTGATATTACATTCTGCACATTGTGCAAATTTTGGAGACGGTCCCAGCAACGATCATTAGTGAGCTTGGATCGGAGATTTGCGGAGACTTGAGGTACGGCTGTTCAGCGTCCGCAGCACCTGGAGTCCCCATTCTCTTTTCTTTTAGTTGTATAACTTCATTCAGATAGCTTTATACTTATTTCAGACCTTTATGTGTATTACTTTAGAAGCTCGTGAACTTGTGACACCAGATTCAGGGAATTGTAATAGATGATTGCCTATTTAATTTCCGCATTTGTACTTAGAACATATTTGTTATTTTAGTTTGTTATCATGTTACTGTTTAAACTGCTAAAAGAAGTAAAATATTCTAACATTGGCTTGCCTAACAAGCAAATTGTTAGGCGTCATCACGATCTCGGTGGTTGGAATTCCGAGTCGTGACAATAGAAGTGAAATACTTTCGGAGTGTTGGGAAAATATTGAAGAAAAGCAGTTCCGCAACCAGGTTTGTATGGATTTGTTTTTTTCAGGGTCATTGCATCGATATCTTTGTTTACCTCTTTCGTGGCTTTTACTATTACTCTTCCAATAAGGTTATTCATCTGTTGTATACCTTTTAAATTTGAAAGACTGAGCTTTCAGGTTGCTTACATTTCCCATGCGTGACAGCTAATTTGTATAGACATCCCAGTTCAAAGACATGGAGGTCAAATTAGAGGATTCGTGACAATCATGGATTAGTATATTTTGGGATAAGTTAATAATAGAATCTATATGATATAATAAATTAAAAAATAAAATATTAGAAAATCAAAAGTAAATAAAAATGCAAAGATATATGTGCGCGCACACGCTGCGCATTTCTACAACATTTTAGAATTAAAAATTCTAATGTAAATAAGGTTCTTATTAATTTAAATATTATAGAAAAGTTAAAGTGTGTTACCAAAACATAAATAAAAAAAAGTTAAAGTGGTTGTTATCTAAATTTATTTTCGAGTATCTAATTAAATCTAAATATGATTAAAATAATTCTAACAAAATTATAGATAAAAGACTTCGAAATATGTGCTTTCTAAATGGTTCATAATTATTTAAAAAGATAATAAATTCTAGAAGACTTAAAGTAGAAAAATGTAGAATTCTTATCAATTTTTACATGATCAGACTGTCAAATGAATACTTATTAGATGCATGGTTCTTTGGATAGTTAACAAAACAATACGAAAACACAATTGGTACCAAAGGTATGCAATGTCTACTTGGTTAACTCCTATCAATTGGATGACGAAATACAAAGGGTAATCAGTCATAGAATATACGTTCCATAAACAGTTAGTGAGATGTAAGAAACAAAGAGGCAGAGAAATGGAGTTACCATTTGGGAGAGAGTCGAGAAACTATTACGTGCGTTTGTTGCTGATTCCTTCTATCCTATAAATTTTACACTACCAAATTTTGTAGCATCAATCTGCAATTCTTAAGCAGATACAAACTTGCTTTATCAAGCGATAAATTTAGGGCCTCCGGTTTGTCAACGACACAAACGGATGTGCTGTCAATATGTCTGGGGAGATTTATGATTTTTTTTACTTAGGACGCACAAAGTTGTAGAGAGCACAATACCCGATATTCAGAACTGAATCAAAATGCCTGTATGTATAAATGTATTAATAATCTGGACCTGATTTCTGAACTTATTGTAGTTGCAAAAGTTGTTATTCCAACGACACAAGTGGATATGTGTTTTGACGTGTCTGCAAAATAATATTTTCTCTGGTCCACGATAAGTGACCAATTTTCTTTGGGCACACCCATTAAGGAAATACAAAATTCTAGACAAAAATAGTTAGTGTGACTAAATTACCCTTAATTAAATATTGTGGCACGGTTAATATGAGGAGAAAAAGACTTTTTAGGGATACATACATAATCGTAATTTTGGAGAAAAATAATTAAATTTATTCTTGATTATATAAAAAGACACTTATTTTGGATCAAAATAAAAAAAAATTGATCACTTATTATGGATCGGAGAGAGTATGAATTTTTTCCGTCAATGTGCGTAAAGCTGTAAAAAGCAGAATGAGATGCAGCTATTGTGGATTGCAAACTGGGAAACCGCTTCAACTCCGCTCCACCAATACATTTATTTAGAAATAAAAAAAAAGGGAGAAAGGGGTTGTGGGAAGGGAGGTAGGAAAAGTAAAATTCAACCCAGCTACCTGAGTCACCATTACCTAACACTCCCCAATAGATTTCCTCACTGTTTCCTTAAACACAAAGTGTACATGATACGTAGTTTCCAGGGTTAGATGCATATAAACTTAGTGTCGATAAGAAGTATTAACTACTTGACCAACATAAATTTTGAAAAGTTACTTACAGCATCAACAGAGGCTTTAGGTGGGCCTCTTGTTGAGGGAAATGGGTCCCATGTATTTAATAGTGAAGGGTTAGTTAGTAGTTAGTTATAACTAATTAGTGAAAAGTGTAATTAGTTAGAAGTTAAAATAGTATAAATAGAAGTACTAGTGTGTAAATACATAGACTGAATAATTCTCTCATTTCTCACATGAAGAAATGTTGTTCTTCTTCCTCACATTTCCTCTCTTCTTCATTCTTCTTCTCTGTGACCGCTATAGCCATAGCTCCATTAACATGGTACCAGAGCTTGGTTAATCAAGCCTCTTTATCTTGGCTGTGACGGAATCTTCTCAGTTCTCAATTGAGTGGATTTGTAGTTCTCATTTGTTGATTTGTTGTGTTTTTTCATCTTAGCTCATCAATTCGAAGCTAGAGTTAAAACTTTGTGCATGATCTGTGATTTTCTAAGAAAATCGAGTTGTGCATGTGTATCTAAGCTCATCTCCTTTACTTACTGGTGAAATTCTCGAAGATCTACAATTCATAACAATGTCGGTTAATGAAAATGTTGTTGATCTTGATCCTTTGCATGAGACGATGAATACAGTTCAATCAGTTGATCAGGTAGATCATCATCATCCTCCGTATATTCATCTGTCTGATACACAAGGTTCAGTCCTAATCTCTGTTCAATTGCGAGGTTCTGAAAATTATGCGATCTGGAGTAGATCTCTAAAAATTGTACTGTATGGCAAAAACAAATTAGGATTTGTTTTAGGTACCTGTAAATGAACTAACTATGATGCTAATCTTCATGATCTGTGGGATAGATGTAATGCTATAGTGCTTTCTTGGTTTATGAACATTGTATCTATAAACTTGCTCAGTACTGTGATCTATGCATCAGATGCATTTACTGCTTGGGAAGATCTTAGAGAGAGATTTGATAAAGACAATGCTTCTAGAGTTGCATACTTGCATAAGGAAATAACTACTTTAACACAGGGAGTCTCCTATGTATCTGTATATTTTTCTCGACTAAGAGAGTTATGGGATGAGTATGAAACATTGACTCCACCTCCAAATTGTGGTTGTCCTGAGTGTAAGAAGCATGTTGAGCATTATCAACTTCAGAAACTCTATCAGTTCCTCACTAGGCTCAATGACTCATTTGAGAATGCTAAGAATCAAGTGTTGATGACTAGGCCCTTGCCTAACTTGAATCAAGCCTATGCGATGATTACCAATGTTGAAAGCCAAAGAGTTAGTGGAAAAAGTGTTTATGGATCCAATGATGTCAATGAAGCTACATCCATGATGAGCAACAGGCAGTACAACAATAGTGGAGGTTCCACAAACACTGGATACACTGAAGGTTATAAAGCAAGAAATTCTTTCAATAAATCACCAGTTTATTGTGAGTATTGCAGGTGTAGAGGACATACTAGAGACAGTTGTTTTAAACTACATGGATATACAAGTGATTTTAAGGCCAAAAGGAGAGGGGGGAATTTTACTCCTCAGTCTAACAATGTAAGCAGCTATGGTGGGAGTCAACCTTCAGAGGCACAACACAATGTTCTGGAAAATTCTAGCTCTAGAACTCCAGCTCAATTCTTTATTCCAGAGCAGTATCAGCAGATTTTGCAGATGTTGAACAAAGGACAATATGTTGAACATGTAGCTAATGCAGCTGCTACAGGAACAACAGGTAATACGCACTGTTCAATGTCCTCCTTGATAAATCATAAGTGGATTACAGACACTAGAGCTTCAAACCATATGGTGCATAGTTTGAAACTATTGGATTCCTATGTAGAATTATCAGAAAAAGATAAAAACAAAGTGTATCTACCTACTAGTGAAAAGGCTGTTATTACACATATTTGGATCTGTTCCTTCTTTAGAGATAAGAAGGTTCAAAATATTCTGCATATACTACAATTCAAGTATAATCTGATGTCAGTGTCTAAGATCACTAAAGAACTAAAGTGTATGGTGGCTTTCTTTCATTTCTGTGTCTTTCAGGAGCTCTTCAGTGGGAAGGTCCTGGGGATTGGTGATAAGCTCAATTTACACCTTAAAAGAATGTAAGCGATCGTTGTCAAATATAGTACCCCAACAAGGTTGGGGTCGAATCCCACAGAGAACAATATGAGGGCGTTTAGGAATGCTAGAGAATTATCACTTATCGCGCAGTGCCAAACAAATACGATTTTGGGTTTTTGATAATTGTTTATAGCTAAATGCGAAAATATAAACTAACCTAGAAAGCAATTAAAATGATCGATGGCAACAAGTATCGATGCTTCGGGTATTACACTCGAGTAACGATCCAATGTATTTCACGATTTTACAAATATGAGCGGGTAATGTTAATTAGCCACGGATAACATTTCTTAATTAGCTTTTCCCAAAGACTAACAAGACTTCCTAATTGAATTATCCCTAACCCAATTAGGAGATTAAGCACTTCCGAGTTTGGCTACAAGTAGTTCAATCCTATCCCTAGGTAGAATCTATAAAATGAGGGTTAAATCCTCAAGTTCTTGTTAATTAATCTTTCCCAACCCCAAATAATCTTTTCCAAAACTAATTCGGAGTTAATGGGCGAGTCCTAGGGTTAGCTAATCCCTTTGGAAACATTAAAGAACAAGAATAATTAAAATAACAAACACCCACTTCACAAATATATGAAAATCATTCAATACATAAGCACAACAAGGTATTTAATCCACACTTTAAACATGAATATTCCCATAAACCATATTCAAGTGTTGGAAAAATACTACACACTTAGATATTCAATACAAAACAAGGAAATGAAGAAATAAACATAAATGGGTAAGAAATCCTTAACCAAAATGGTGAAATCTTCAACACGCAAGTGTGTGTGCAAAGCCCTAGCTTCAAAACTTGTTCTTCTCTCTCTAAATTATATTTACAAAGCTCAAAATATGTCCAAAGATATTATTTTCCTGCCAAAGATTCGATCTCTAATAGATGCCTAAGATGTTGCCAAGGTATGCTTTTTATAGAGGACCAAAAATTCGAGTGAAAAATGGACAAAAACACCCATGTCGGGCTGATATGCGATC
>ML257714.1:0-23017 GCA_005239495.1 Nicotiana undulata | reverse complement strand
CCCGATCCCACCCTGGTAGTCTCAATCTCTCCGTGGCGTACGGCCCGATCCCATAATATAATCAATCATCACTCTGCCGTGGCGTACGGCCCGATCCCATAATATAATCAATCATCACTCTGCCGTGGCGTACGGCCCGATCCCATAATATAATCAATCATCACTCTGCCGTGGCGTACGGCCCGATCCCATAATATAATCAATCATCACTCTGCCGTGGCGTACGGCCCGATCCCATAATATAATCAATCATCACTCTGCCGTGGCGTACGGCCCGATCCCATAATATAATCAATCATCACTCTGCCGTGGCGTACGGCCCGATCCCATAATATAATCAATCATCACTCTGCCGTGGCGTACGGCCCGATCCCATAATATAATCAATCATCACTCTGCCGTGGCGTACGGCCCGATCCCATAATATAATCAATCATCACTCTGTCGTGGATCTCTTATCACTCTTAAATCAAGCCAAGTACCACACGTTCAAAGACAACAATACCAATCACACAAGTATACAAGTAATATCTATGCTACAATAGAGGAAAACAATGAGTATGTTGTGTCCTAACTACCTGGACGAAGCAGTAATAGCCATTATGTACGGACTCTCGTCACTCGGTGCGTACGTAGCCCCCAAACAAGATCACATAGCAAACAAGGTTACCTAGAGGGACAATTTCCCTCTTACGAGGTTAGAAAGGAGACTCACCTCGATAAAAACACTCTTCGGACCAAGGACTGGATCAAAAGATGCGCCCGAAACTCCGAAACTACTCTTGACGGTTCACAACTAGCCAAACATAGCATAATTGAATCAATTTAAGGTTCAAGAAGGAGAATTAGCAAGAATTCCTAAAATTCAACATTCTTGGCGATTCTTGAAATTTCGGCCCCGGGCCCACGCTTTCGGATTTTGAAAATTCTTGAAGGATTAAATTACCCGACGCCTAAGGATCGGAATTACTTAATTTATTTAGGAATTTATGGCTAAAAATGAAGTTTCACCATTTTCCCAAAACCCCACATTTTCTATCAATTCCAATGAATTGNTGCGATCGCGACACTAGGCATGCGATCGCGAAGGGCAACCAGACTGACCTCTGCGATCGCATCAGAGGTCCTGCGATCTCGAAGACCATCTGGTCTGACCTTTGCGATCGCGGCAGAGGTCCGGCGATCGCGATGAACAATTTCACCCGGCCCAGCTGCGACTCAATGCGATCGCGTGAAAGGGCTGCGACCGCGAAGCTTTGGGACCCAGAACCCTGCGATCGCGGAGAGGAGGCTGCGATCGTAATGAACAATCACTAGCCCAGCAAAATCCTTCTCCGCGATCGCAATCCACCTCCTGCGATCGCAGAGAAGGAAACCAGATAGCAGATTTTTCTAGTTTTCCCAACTTAGCTCCCAGGGGTCTAAAACACCCCCGAGCCCCTCGGGACCCCGTCCAAAAGCACCGGCAAGTCTGTATTCATGATACGGACTCACCCGAACTTCCGTAACATGAAAAACAACAATGGAACTCGAAATCAAACCCTAAAACCAAATTAATCAAACTTAAGAACTTTGAAATTCTAGAATTCATTACATTACGCCGGACGGGTCTATACTACTCGGAATGACCCCAAATTTTGCAGACAAGTCATAAATGACTATTCAGAACTATTTTCGGTTCCGGAATTCCACTCGGACCCCGATAGCATGAAGTCCCATTCCAGGCCAAATTCTAAACTTAAGGAAATCCTGATTTCCATTTCAGGCGTTGAAACGCTCCCGGGTCATTAGAAACCCGAGTCGAACATACGCCCAAGTCTGAAATCATCATACGGAGCTGCTGGAACTGTCAGAACTCGATTCCGAGGTCGTTTGCTCAAAATGTTGACCGAAGTCAAACTTGGCCAAATAGTCCAGCCTTAAGGAACCAAGTGTTCCTAAACCATCCAAATCATTCCCAAATCCCGGACCACTCGCTCCCGCGAGTCATAAAGCACGAATAGCCGCTATGGAAGGTTTCATTTAAGGAAACGGGACCCTGATACGCAAAATGACCGGCTAGGTCGTTACATCACCCTTCGTGCTTTTACACTCTTCCTCACCCAAACAAAACAATAACAGCAATCTGGCAAGGAAAATCAACAATATAAACAACAACAATAAATCCATAACGTCCCGACAAGGAAGCCAACAGTAGAATCAATATTATCCCGGCAAGGGAAACAACTATAATCAATCTCACTTAGTGCATAAATTGACATAAAAAATCTCAACTGGAACCAATACTCAACAATGATCAATATCAAGGAATTTCCACCAACACGGATAACTATAAAGTGAAACTCAAGTAGTACTTAACGAAAAATCACATAAATCATAATATTCGACTCACGGGCATGGTTGACACAAACGTATAGGTACTCGTCACCTTACCTATACGTTGAACATGATACTAACACATAGCAAATAGGACACTACACCTATTCCTCAAGATAAGGTTAAGTCAAACACTTACCTCGAATTTCACGACCAAACTCAAGCCTCAATTACCGCTTTTCCTTTAGAATTCCCCTCCAATTATATTGTATCTAGACTTAATTAGCTTAATAATATCAATAAATGCTAAATAATTCAACTCCAGTGCTTAATTATGAGTTTTCTATCATTCTTCCCAAAAAGTCAAAAATCGACCCCGGGCCCGCTTGGTCAAAATACGAGGTTCGGACCAAAACCCGATCTCCAATTCACCTACGAGCCCGAATATGTAATTAATTTCTAAATCCGACCCCAAATCGAGGTCTAAATTTCCAAATTTGTAAAATCTCTAATTCTCCCAAAATCCCTATTTTCTACCCTTAAAGAACAAGATTTAGGCCTACAAATCTAATGGATGTTAATGAAATTGAAGAAAATGAGTCTAAGAACACATATCTATGATTTTGTGGTGAAATCCCTCTTCAAAAATCGCCCCTAAGGTTCCTTGATTTTGAAAATATGAAGTTATGACTAAAATCCCGTTTTTGCTACTGTTTTACAAAGCTGGACAGACCTTCTACGCGTTCGCGTGAGGTCTGTCGCGTTCACTTAGCAATGGCCTTATTGTCCTTCACGTTCGCGAGATACCCCACGCGTTCACGTAGGCTTAATCCCCCTCTGGCCTTCGCATTCGCGTGCCTTTGGCCGCGTTCGCATAGGGTATCCATACTCCCCTCCCCCAGGTCCCCTTGTGCTACACGTTCGCGTGTGGCCAGGCGCGTTCGTGTAGAGCAATCCCCCCGATGCTCCGCGTTCGCGACCCAGGACCCGCGTTTGCATAGGTCAACCCAACCCCTTCCCCATTTCCTCGTCACGTTCGCGTGGGTTACCACGCGTTCGCATAGAACAATTACCTGGACACCAGCAAACATCAATTACACCAGATTTTCTAAGTTCAAAAACACTCCGACGCATATCCGAAACTCACTCGCGCCCTCGAGGCTCCAAACTAAACATGTACACAACCTCAAAAATATCCTACGGACTTACTCGTGCGATCAAATCGCCAATATAACATCCTACCAAATTTTACATGAACAACTCGAATATCATATTAAACCTGTACCGGGCTTCGGAACCAAAATACGGGCCCGATACCGTCAATTTCAAACATAGCCAAATTTCCAAAAACTCTTATATTTTCAGTAATAATTTCTTTCTATAATTCATTTCTCGGGCTTGGGACCTCGGAATTGAATTACGGGCATACGCCCAAGTCCCATATTTTCCTAGGGACCCTCCAGTACCGTCATATCACGGGTCCGGGTCCGTTTACCCAAAATGTTGATCGAAGTCAACTTAAATTTAATTTTTAAGGCAAAATTATCATTTTTCTCAGTTTTCGTATAGAAACTTCCCGGATATATGCCCGGGCTGCGTACGCAAAATGAGGTGAGATAAAAGGAGGTTTTCAAGGTCTCGGGACACATTTTTGACTTATAAAATGAGAGATGACTTTTTGAGTCATCACATAATGAGTCATTAACAAACTTGGTATATAATGAGTATTGCCATTAAAGTAAAATTCCGTTATTGAATGAGGTTATAAACTTATTATGTTTCATAATCTTAAGTTGTATTGAAACTTATTCTTATTATGTTGGAATTTGACATATGTTAAACTATTTTTATTTTTTTGGATTTTGAAATTGTGTTGTATTTATGATTCCAACTTACTTGTTTAAGTAGTATTGGCTTATTATTTCACATTGCATGTTGTTCATTTTTTAGTTAGAATTGCTGGATTAATTTTGTCAAATATTTGAATAATGTTATGATATTATATTTATAAATATTAATTTATTTTATGAAACACGCATTCCATGATGTTCTTACAATATATATATGTTTAGTTTTTATAATAATTAAAATAAATTTTATTAATTTGGAAAATGTATATCGATTACTCGTTTACAATATTAGGTATAAATATATGATAACTCATTAATGTATATTCACACAAAAAAGTCCATCTTAAATACCAAATCTATTATCATTTATACTTATAAAAAAGATAATTTATAGGCATATATGTATTATATTAACTTTTAAGTTTTGATAATTATTTCATATAGAATTTGATCTAACTGTGTAATTATACTTGTGCAATCAAACAATACGCTCGTAATTATGTTATGACAAACAAATAGGTCGTCGTAATACTATCCTAGCAATTACACTAATTTCAATTATTTGGTGGCTTTCTAAACAGACCGTAAGTGTTCAACTTTATAATTAAACAATAAGTTTGAATCTATACTTACACCAGGAATCATTTGGGTCTATTTGAAAAGCCATGTGCAATCACTTGGCTATGTAATTAATAGGATAGTTATAACATAACTTGATAATTATGTAGTAATTACAACAACCTATTTGGTTGTCATAAGGTAGTTATAACATAATTTCAAGTGTCATGTTTGATTATAAAAGTGAAATTACACAATTTGATATATTTATTTCGAATGAAAGAAAATTATAGAAAATAAATAAATTTTCAAAATATATGTAAATACATTTTAATGTGTGATAAATATGTGTATGTAAAAATATTAAATATTATTCCTATTAGGCACCTAAATATAAGATGCAATTTGTACTTTTTTATAAATAACTTTAAGTAATCAAACCCTTGGAACAATTTTTTTTAGCATAATTGCAGCTAAGAACCAAGTTTAATACTGCTTGCTCCTCCTTTTTTTTCTGAGAATCTGGAACTTTTATTAGAACATACTAAGGTGCTTTCACACTGTTCCACAAAATACTAATACCCTTAAGGGTATTACAGTTGCCATGTTTGGCCAACATCCTACAAGCATTGTCTACTACATGCTTAACATAGGTAGAGCTGTTTTTGTCTGCTAGCATCTTGGTCATAACAAGAGGATGTGGTACTTCTAAATAAATAGGCTTATTGATGTTAGTCTCGTAGGCTGCTTCCCTAGCTAACAAGTGAGCTACTTCATTTCCTTCTATGAAGTTATGCATGACCGTCATCTTCCCTATTCTGGATATTAGCCACCTGTAATCATGAAGTAAAGTGTTGTAAGTAGGGTATCCTTGATCTAGATTTTTTATTATCGCGGTTGAGTCAATTTTCACTTCCAAAGGAGTGAGATTCTTATCCAAAGCTAGTCGAAGGCCTTGTCTGAATGCCAAGATTTTCGTGTGGATACTATGATCTAGTGGTGGCAAAATGAATAAAAAATCTAAGTTATACATCCATATCCAAGATAAAAATGATACACCGTCAACTTATATGGATTTTATAAAATTATATTAAATAAATTATGAACACTATTTGTCAATCTACCTACATTATAAATCATATAAAAAATATTATTATAAAGGTTATAACAAAACATGACGTTTATCATAATTAGCAATCCAAATTATTAAATAAATTATTTACCTCTCCAAAAATAAAAAGAATGAAGGAAACATATATGAAGTATAAAAATTCATGAAAAGGTAATAGTATAACTATGAAAGAAAAAGAAAAAAATGACTGAAGAAAAAACATAAGAATTTGTAAATCAAAGAAATGAATTTGAATAGAAAGAGCAAAAGAATATAATTAAAAACAGAAGAGGAGAATAGTCACCATGTAATTACATTCAATTCTCAATACCCTTGAGAATTGAAAAGTGCAATAGACGTCTTGCGGTTATAAACTAATTATTTGATTAAACAAACATGCCAAAATGCGTAACTACATCTGATTATTGATCACGCACAACTCTAATCATAAAAGGATAAGTGATCGCTATAAATATAATTCTATTTAAAAGTTCGGAGTCGATCCCACAGAGAACTAAGGTTTCGTTGTAATTGTTCAAGATCGCTGAGAAGACAAGCTCGAATAAATTTCTAAGTTATAAAGATTAAGATTCTTATATCTAACTAATTAACTAAGAAACTAAAGCAGTAAATTAACAACTAAAGATACCAAGGGTTGGAGATTAAATTTAGGAGGTCTAGAGTTATGATTTCCCCAATTGTCGGAATCATTCTCACTATGTTCCCTACAATTTCGCCTATGTATTCTCTACTGATCATGAGCACTTTAGGTGTCGTAATTCTCTCTCGAGCAACTACAACAATTACTAGGCATATTCTCTCGAACTACGCTAGTTGGCGTTATCTAATCGCTCAATATGACAACGTCAAGGCTTTATTATTTCTAACCCTGCCTTTAAACCCGTTGTATTGATCTCTCACATACATTAGGAATGACGTTGTTCAACAACCACCTAAATATGTATCGTTTCTCAAGCAACACATAATAAATAGGCAGAGTCAATCGATGACCATTCAATCAACAACAATAAAAATATAGTTGAATAAGTAGAGAAATCCAACGGCTCAATTATATAAAAACATAACAAAAATTCCTGCAAAGGGTTCCATCAAAACCCTAGATAACAAATTAGCTATTCATAATAGTATGTAAAAATACAATACTAAAAGTCATAACCAACAATGAAAAATAGGAAGAGGAAGGAAAAACTCGTAGAAGAATTCCCCGCCTTGCTCTTATTGTGTCTCTGCCTCCTTAGATCGAATGTGTGTCAAAAGTGTGTGCAACCTCCTCAAAATACCATTGTTTCATGTATATATACCAAGTAAGGTCAGGTCCAAACAGTTATGCCTTCTCCTACGCGAAAAAAGACAATTTTTTCAGGTCTGGAGCTTGCGGTCGCGGTCCGGGCGCGGTATTTGGCAAGTCTACTGTTTCGCGCATTTTTCACCCTGTTCAGTTTGGAATTTGGAAAAACGTAAAACATGAAAGTTGTAGATCTTTGAGTTAGATTTCTAACCGTATATTATATAACCCAAATGGAGTTCGGAGTAAGGAGTTATGTCCATTTCACTAGACAGTGTTCAATATGCCTACTCGAGTCTTCGTTCGTTCTTAACTATCAAATTTGGCCCCTCAACACGTTCCTAGATTAATTCCTTGGGCTTTTACTCAGACTTAAAAGCTCCAAATCACTTGAATTCATTTCATAACATCTATATAGCTAGGAATCACTCCTACAAGGCATAAAACACACAATTAGTACAAAACACTAGCGATTAAAACTCAAACTCAGTTAAAGTGCAATAAATTAGAGTGTAATAAGCGACTAAAATACGTAATTATAGCCTATCATCAATTATATCCAAATTCAGTTACAAGATGGTTTTCAAAATAAGCCCTTAGAATTTTCTTTTTTCTTTTGGAGAAAAAAGAAATAAAAAATGGTGCCTTTGTTTCTGAAAGTTTAGAAGTAATCGACGAATCCAACATTATAGTTCATAAAAGAATTTCCAAGTTTGGCAGGCTATGTCAGAATAATATGAGAGTACCAGTAATCATCAATCTGTCCTTAGAGATTAAGAAGAGAGTAATGATAACCATAGTCCATATAGTATATAAAGTCCCCCACACTTCAACATCTGGTCATATCACTAGCTTAAGCTATCTATTGGCTACAAAATAACAACGATAATGAATTTCATTTGTTGACATCACATAATTGACGTTTCAATTGTCACTAACGTTTTCTCTCGATAGGAAGTCCTCTCGGGTGCCCATGGATTTTTTAAAATAGACTAAACCGATCAAATCGAATTATACCGCACTAATTATGAGGTTTATCTTAATAAAATCATAGGTTTTATAAATTTATAATCGTATCGAATAATAAGATTTACTTTTACTTTTATAAAAATAAATCGCGAAAATACTGAACCATACCGAATATATTTACATATGAAAAATATATTTAATTGTGATGACCTAAAGGGTCATTTTAAGAATTTAGACTCAATTCTAGGCTTATTAGTCATAAAAGACTAATTTTAATTACTTTGATTTGCGTGCGCAGTCCGTGCGTGAATCGAAAAGCTTTTATGTGAAAATATGAGAAATAGAAATTTTTAGAGTTAAAATTTGGTTTTAGTTGACTTTGGTCAACATTTTGAGTAAACGGACCCGAATCTGTGTTCCGACGATCCCGAGAGGTCCGCAGTAAAATATGGGACATGGATGTATGCCCGGAATTGAATTCCGAGGTCCTTAGCCTTATAAAACAATTTTTGAAGAAATTTATTGTGCTGGTTTTGAAAGGAAATAAAGAAATGAATTAATGTTTGAACTCGTTGGTATCGGGCCCGTATTTTGGTTCCGGAGCCCGGTACAAGTTTGTTATGATATTTAATTCCTATTTGTGAGATTTGGTGAGAATCAGAATTGGTTTGACGTGATTTGGACGTCCGGTTGAAAAGTTAGAAAATTTGAGTATTCTTGAGAAAATCTTGAGTTTTGAGGTTATATTCGTAGTTTTTGATGTAATTTTGATGATTTGATCGCACAAGCAAGTTCGTATGATATTTTTAGACTTGCGTGCATGGTTGGTTTAGAGCCCCGAGGGCTTGGGTGAGTTTCTGATAAGTTTAGGCTATGTTGTGCTTGTTTTTAATGCTTCATCGTCGTTTCTTCAAGAATAAATGATACCACATTAAGAAAATGATATCCAAATTCAGTTTTTATTGAACCATTAGATCTGTATCGTAATTACGGAGCCATAAGAAAAAGAATCATCGGATTTGGACATCGTATGAGGAAGTTATGCTCATTTCCGTGTGGGGAAAACAATGTTGGTTTCTGGTGTGCCCAGTTCGCAAATGCGAACTTTTTCCTAGCCTTTACTTGTTCGCAATTGCGAAGGGTTTCTTCGCTTTTGCGAGCGACGCAAATGCGAACCCTGGGTCGCAAATGCGATATCTGCAACCTGTTAAGTGAGATTTTAGACGGGATTTTCACTCATTTTTCAATTTTCTCAAACCCTAAACCTCCATAGGCGATTTTCCAAGGACCCAAACTTCTCCTAATCATTGGTAAGTGATCTCCAACTAATTCTTTTCAATTCCTAACAACTTTTAACAAGATTACAACCAAAATTCTAGAGTTTTCATGGTGAAAATTGGGTTTTTGGGTAGAACTTAGGAATTTCAAAATTTGGGGAATTGGACCTCGAATTGAGGTCGAATTCCAATACCAATTGTATATCCGGGCTCGGAGAAGATTGGGTAAACGGATTTTCGCCCGGACCTAGAGTTTAGACCAAGCGGGACCAAGGTCGATTTTTGAATTTGGACAAGAAAACATAGGAGAACCATTGTTTTCAATAAATTTGATTCCTTTAGGCTATGATTGATAACATCGGGAAAATTATGATTAGATTCGAGCGGATTAGAAGCAAATTCTAAAGGAAAGGCAGTGCTAGAACAGTGAATTTCTTGTGAGATTGAGGTAAGTGCTTGGTTTAACCTTGACTTGAGGAAATAGGAATCCCCAACTTGATTTCTACATGAAATTGCATGTGTGTGGTGTATAGGTGAGGTGACGAGTATCTATGCACCACCAAATTGCCTTTTTAACATGATCTCTTCCCCGTTTCCAATTATTTGCTTCCTGACTTAATTGTTTTATGATCATTGATGTTTCCATGTCTATTTGGATTTGTTAACTTATTGTTAAGTATTGTTTCAAGTACTTTCGAAGTGTTGGTTGTTCCCTGGGTTTTGTTATGATATATAAAGATTGAGCTGGTTGTCAGTGTTACATTATACATTTCGGTTAGTTTCGTTGTGTAGTGATAATTGGTGAAGTTTCTGAATAGTACAGTTTCCTGTTTATGATAATTGAGATTTAAGTATTGTGAAAGGTTTGGAATCTGATTTATGAAACTTCATTATAAATAAAGAGGTGAAATGTGATTTTTCTGGTGGGAGCGGGTTGCACGCCGCAACAGGAGAAATAAGGGTGATATATATATATATATATAGGAAGGATCAATAAGGGTGGACAGGTGGGATCGGGTTGCACGCCGCAACAAGGAGCGATAAGGGAGAATATTCATGTTTTACTGTTTATAAATTAAAGGCTAGAACACTCATTGTCTTATTGTCATTACTTCATAGTCTGCTCTTACTGTTATTTAAAGTTAAACTTGTTCTATTTACAATTGTTGAGACATAAATATTGTGAAAGGTTTTGACTTAAATTGTGAAAATCCTTTTATAAATAAAAAGATGTGATTGTCTGGTGGGAGCGGGTTGCACGCCACAACAAGGAGTGATAAGGGTGGACATGTGGGATCGGGTTGCACGCCGCAACAGGAGTAATAAGGGTGATATAAATAGGGAGGAGAAATAAGTGTGGACAGGTGGGAGCGGGTTGCACGCCGCAACAAGGAGCGATAAGGGAAGACACTGATACTTTACTGAATTTCAAAAAACAACGATTTGAAAACTTGCTATTTTACTTTACTATTTTTCATATTGTTTTGCACTTTCGGTTATTTTACAGAGAAATTTGGAAATTTGGAAACTTATGTGAGAATTTGGTTATAGTTGAGACCTAAAAAAGGCAGTTGTCACGACCCAAAATCCATAAGGGTCGTGATGGCGCCGAACCACATGGTCAGGCAAGTCAACACTTAAAAATTAATGAAACATTTATTATAATATTTGAAATTATTACCTTTCACTTTATTACATAATAATTGAATACAAAACTGTTAAGAAAATGCGATAGTTTAATAATCCATTTTTAATGAAGTACATCTCATAACTCGGTGTCACAAGTACAGATACTACAATGCTTGTTCGAAATATAAATTGGACAAGAGATTTAGAAATAAAGTACAATACATCTGAGGGAGACTCTGTCGTCCTCGGGTCGACTCCGGATGGTGCAGCTCGTCTAAGTCCCCAAGTCAGCCACATCACTGCATCAAGCAGGGCCACTAGCTATGAATGTACCTGTGCAATAAAAATGCACAACAAGTGTACCATGAGTACGAAAACAACGTGTACTCAGTAAGTATCCTGCCTAACCTTAGAGAGGTAGTGACGAGAGGTCGATTTTGACACTTGCTAGAGGTCAATACAATATAATAGATGAAGGATATCAACATGGTTATTAACATCGAATGACAAATAATGACAGGAAAGATCAATTGTTTCCATAAATTTATAAATTCTCCGATTTCCGTCATTTCATTTAGCAATTTACGTCCATAAGACAATTTAACAGTTCAAGTCACAGATGGTATATAATATGTATATATCATGCGTAGGAAATTCCGAGGGTCGAACGGCCCGAACCAACAATAATAAAATATGCACTGCCGAAGGGTCGAACGGCTCGAACCATAGATGCATCTATTACGTCGTGGCGTACGGCCCGCTCCCATGAGAGTAGTGGAAAGAATCACTCCGCTCGTGGAATATATATATTTCGAAGCGGTCACATATAAATAATTGAGTTACCGTGCTCGCGAGTCATACCTGCGACTCGGGTACCCATATAGATACACACATTCCAGTAATACATCAGGAATCCATCAGGAAATATTTAGCCAAGGAAAGGATAAATTCTCATTTTAGATGATTAGGATAATGAAGTTTAACCTACCTAAATATTCATTTACTAATTCATTGATATTAGACAGTCTCGTTTTACCAACAAAGTTACAAGTACAACAAGTAAATCATGCTAGTGGGTCCTAGGCTACCCGGACATAAGCATAATAGTAGCTACGCACGAACTCATGTCACCTCGTGCGTACGTAGCCCCCACAAATAATAGCATATATTTAATTAGTTCACCTATGGAGATAAGTCCCCCTCAAAGTTAGAAAGGAGACTTACCTCGCTCCGAAGATTCATAACCGGCCTCCAAGCCCTTCTGACGACTCCAATTGATGCACAACGCCCCAAAACTATTCAAATAATGGGCAAACCAATAAAAATTCACTCTAATACTTGTAACAATTTAAATTATATAAGTTCCCAACTCCGCTTGGAAAGTTGACCAAAATGCCCTCAGGACCACGTGCCCGGATTCCGAAATTTCTCGAAGATAAATTCTACCCATAGCTTTACTAACTCAAAAATAAAAATTTACTCTAATTTTCATGCTCGAATTCATGGTAAAAATCAAAAATTCCAAATTCTAGGTCTTCCCCAAAAATTCCAAATTTCCACTAATTTTTCATGTCTAAATCCATGTAAGATCACATATTTAACTCAAAAATAGGAAGAAATCACTTACCTAGTGTTGCTTGGTGAAAATCTCTCCTTGATCTCTCCAAAATCGTCCAAGCCAAATGAAATAAATGGGCCCAAACTCGTTTTTAAAACAATCTGCCCAGGTGCTTCATCGGGTTGTACCTTGCGCTGTGCAGGTTGTACATCATATTACAATTTTCCCCTGATGCACACCTTCTATTAAAACTGCCATAACTCCTTGTAGAAATATCCAAATGACAAACGGTTTGAATATTTAGAAACTACACTCGAAGATATTTCATTTGATAGGTTGTACACCATATAACGCTTTATATATTCCGAGATATGAGCTTCTAAAATCGGCTCCATGCATCAGAAAATTCTGTCAAAACTGCTTCACCAGTCATCTTCAATCGATCATAACTTTCTGATCAAATGTCCAAATCATGAATGGTTTAACTTTATGAAAACTAGAATGCAAGGGATACAACTTTTATGTTTTGCACATCTTCATATTACTTATATAATTTGATATATATGCCTCCAAGGTCAGCTCCACGATGCACCAGTTGCTGTCCAAAAGTGCAGCAGAAATTCCAGCAGTTGTTTTTTTTTTCTCCGAAATTTATTTTGTTAACCTTCCGAAATCCATCTGAGGCCCTCGAAACCTTAACCAATTATACCAACATATCCCAAAACATGATACGAACTCGCTCGAGGCCTCAAATCACTTCAAACAACGTCAAAATCATGAATCGCCCCCCAATTCAAGCTTAATGAACTTTAGAACTTGAAACTTCCACATTCGATGCCGAAACCTATCAAATCACGTCCGATTGACCTCAAATTTTTCACACAAGTCAAATTTGACATTACGGACCTATTCCAACTTCCGGAATTAGAATCCGACCCTGATATCAAAAAGTCAAACTCTCGGTCAAACTTCTCAAAAACCTTCAAATTTCTATCTTTAGCCAAATGACTTCAAAATGACCTACGGACCTCCGAATTCACTTTCGATCACACTCCCAACTCCAAAATCACCATACGGAGTTGTTCCCAGACTCGTAATCCCAAACGGACATCAATAACACTGAAATGCACTTCAACCCAGACTTATGAAATTTCTTCTAAAATGCTAACTTCTACAATTTGCGCTGAAATGCTCTCGGGTCATCCAAAACCAGATCTGAACATACGTCCAAGTCCGAAATCATCATACGAACTTGCTGGAACCTTCGAATTCTGATTCTGAGGTCGTTTACTCAAAAATCCAATCTTAGTCAATTCTTCCAACTTAAGGCTCCCGAAATGAGAATTTTCTTTCCAAATTGACTCCAAACTTCCTGAAACTCAATTCCGACCACGCCTACGAGTAATAATACCTGAAACAAAGCTTCTCACGGCCTCAAACTGCTGAATAATGAGCTAGATCTCAAAACAGCCGATCGGGTCATTACAGCAGCCGAGTTATTTTATTTATTGTTATAGTTTATTGTTTTTGCTTAGTTTAGAAATTTTTTCTTGCTTTATTGTATATTGTCACAGGTTATGTTATGATTGCCCCGCCGTAGCCTCGTCATTACTTCGTCGAGGTTAGGCTCCGCACTTACTCAGTACATGGGTCAGTTGTACTGATACTACACTCCGCACACTTTTGTGCAGATCCAGGTACCGACCAGAGTTAGGAGATTTTAGTAGCTGACACCATCATTCGGAGACACGAGGTAGATTTGCGACACTGTATTATTACATTCAAAACAGATACATAATTCTTTCAGCCCATTATTTGTAGTATTCTTAGTGGTTCGTGAATTGTGACACCAGACCCTGGGGTAGTCTTATAGTTATATAGTTAGTTCGTGGCTCGATTTATTTATTTGATTATTGTTTTATTCATGAAGTTATTCATTGGAACATAATAGATTTAGTTTATTTTTAAATGGTGATATTATGATTAAGTAGAATTTAATGGAAAATAATTAAATAAGTTCTAACATTGGCTTGCCTAGAAAGTGTGTTGTTAGGCACCATCACGATCCCTAAGGTTGGGAATTCGGGTCGTGACAAGTTGGTATCAGAGCACTATGTTGCTTAGGTCTCACAATTCACGAACAAGCTTAATAGAGTCTGAAGGACTGGTACGGAGACGTTGTCGCGTCCCCTTTTTCCAACTCCTTTCGGGGTCGGTCTAGGGTTTTTGACATTGTTGGGACAACTCATTCCTTTTGGGAAAGGGGTTTTCATGTTTCGAAGAGTCGTCACCTAACGATTTTAAGGTGCTTAGGGCACCTATTTGGGGTTTCATTTACAACTAAGTTTGACAACCAGAGACAGGGTAAGGGCTTGAAATTATCCTAAGGGGAAGGTGTTAGGCACCCCTCAGGATCCACAAGTGTGGTTCCCGGACAAATAGCATTTGTGAATTTGTACAACTAGCAGGTAAACAATTAATGTCCAAATAGTAGGGGATTTTGAAATGTTCATAGCCAAGCACACATATGTCTGAAAATAGCTAATAGCTAATTAAATCTTGAAAAGGATTAGAGTCTAAGCATGTGTATAGAGTAGGAGTATCCTAGGTTTGTTTGTAATATGGATCACATCAATGCAATACCCGGTATGACACTCCTCGAAGAGGGGATACACGTGGTATTAGCGCACCGGTCATCATATCCATACTACCCTTTCCCACCCCGTGAAGGTAATTAGAGCGAGTGTTTGGTCACGACCTCTATTGCATGTTGTTACCTGTCCCTTCCTATTAGTCCTAGAGGAATTTAGGACTTCTATCCTATGAGGGAGGTTCTAGGCAGACCCTCAGGTTTTAAAGGTAAAACACTAAGGAGAAATATAGAAGAAAAAAAACAAATAGGACTGCAGATAGGGGAATAACATAAAACAGGAAAGAGCTCAAATACCTCCACAGATAATACAAAGAATCAGCATGACTCAAACACAGTTAAGGTCTTGGTTTTAATTCAGATCATAAGCATGTATCTAAGTGATAACAACATATTTATTGCACAACTCAGAGAGGAAGTCTTAATCCGTTTTTGCCTACTGATTTAAAGCATGCTGATAGTTAGACAGTGCACATGTAAGAAACGTATTCCAGTTTTTAACGGCCTTAATTACCTAAGGCTTGCCTAGGCGTGGCGTAATACTCAATTGTTACCAGAATTGTTTGAAAAATAGTGTAGGAGTTATTTTAACTAGATCATGCTATTCTAGGTTTGTAGGAGACACAGAATTGTTTGCCAGTCTGTTTTAAACATCCATAATACGATCCTGAGGAGACTGATAGAGTCATACGCTACAACACTCAAGCACAACTGAGGTGCGATATATAATCTGAATCTCAAGAGCTATTCCACTCACATACGCCATCACTCGCTGAATCTCAACACATAGGAAATTATCAAGCCGTTTCTCAACTCACGCGGCATAATCATAATATTACATGAAATGAACACATCTGACTCACATGGAGCCCATAATCCTGTTTAAATCCATTCACAAACATCAAGCCGATTCTGCTCGCACTAAACTATACTGATAGCCTTACCTGGGTCCACATTAACCCACTTCTTCCCACAATACGCAAGAACAACCATCATAGCCGGGACCAACACCCCGCAATCCACAACAAAGTGAACTGAACGCCTTCTAGGCATAAATTCCCAAATAAGCAATATTACACTTCTTTATACTTGGTTTAAGCCTTCCATCAATTAAGTGACTACATGTCACACTTATACGATCTTCCCATGGTCACACTCCCACGACCTTCCGCACAAGGCAACAAGTCTCCACATACATACCACCGACCACACTAACGTTGTAAAACAATCAAGAACCCATAACAAGAATGCACAGCCTCTTTCACCAAACACTGATCTCAGGTGACACTGAAGACAACACCAGCTCACTCTAAACATTCAAATCCCTTTTCTCGCTCATCCGAGCTCATGACATCCTTGTTAACACTAAACCGCAATCTTGATCCTTACTTCCAATTCCATAACGCTTATTGCACCTGACATGCCAATATGAAATAACGCCAGAATTCCATCATAACTCCTGAACCACTAATAGGGTGAACACCCCATCATTTAGAAACCTTATACTCACCTCAATTCAAGAAAACTAAAACAACACACGAGTGAATTCTCATAATCACCAATCATGCAAATCCTTAAGTAGTAGTCTATAACCATAATCCTTCACGGATCTGCCTACCCATGACAGGCCATCATACTTGAATGCTTCCAAATAAAATCTATTACGGCCGCAGACAAACCTCGCACACATCGACACTAACCAGATGCATAATTAAATCACACTGAAGGAACTGATCACTGCCGTACATGTGCCATTTCAACCATGGCTAACCAATCTATCTTCTTTTAATTATCCTTAATTGCCTTAGAAATAATAGTAACTCCATTCAACACATAACGAACTCAATCCTCAATTATCCCGAGTGGCCTTGATTCACGAGACCATGTTGTCTCAATCCCACAAACCGTCTCATACACTCATTGTGCGCATTCACATCTTCGACTGATATACCCATCCTGATAATCTTTCTCTAAATCCGGAGTTCATTTCTCTCATTCCTCCAATACTATATTGCAAGCCAAAAACATCATGGAATATTCCGGGCCTCCTATCACAATTTGGTGCAAGGCCCGATCCTTAGCCATACTGCGGACATGAAACCCTTAAGCACCGCATTCTTAACTTTCAGATTCATTAAGACCACTATTGAGAGTCACCCACAATGACTTGGCCCCGAATACAATCAACGCTTCAGCTTCGCTGGCACCTGAACACCCATCTTGATAAAGCACCCGACTGAATCCTTTCCCTTGTAAATTACCTCGGTACTAAGCATATATTCCAGAATATTTCCAAAGCCTAAACCTGATTCAATAAGGCCAACCTTTGCACACATTTATCAAATCCCATGCGCAATTACCATTTTACTCATTTTCCCTTAGCTGTAATAACTTACTAATACGCTGATAATCTGTAACCCCATGAGAAGATAATCCCGCAACCCAATTGCAGGCGGTGGAACTCTCCCACTTAACCTGAAGCTACTCCTTGCACCACTCTGGACCCCACCAAAATTATTTCTTCATTGCTGACATGATCTTGCTCAACCAACCCGTCAAATTCTTCCAGATTCTCCTTTTTTGCATTCCATGAATACTCAAATTCTCTAGCATCATTCACACATTCGGCCTCCTACCGAATAGCCACTAGAACTCCTTACAGAAACTTGCCAACCACACGACCGCTGGAGGAGACTATTTTATACCCTTTTCGTTCATCAGTAGTTTAATTAGGTGTGACTAAGCGAGTATGCAATAATTTTAGATGCAGATTCCTAAAGCAGGATTTCTAAATGCTTAACATAATCACAGCATTATGCACAGTTTCAGAATAGGCAAAAGTGACAGTTTATTTTAATGTTTTTATCCTAGAACAGGATTTCTAAGTGCGTAGCATGATTGTAGCATAATGAGACATGATAGCAATTTATATTAACATATTTATCCTAGAATAGGATTTTCTAAGTGATGGATAGTAGTACCAAATTGGGATGCTGAAAACAATATATATGAAGCCTAGGGAGCATGGTATCTAATGCATGGCATGCTTTGTGTGTGTTATTCCTAAACATGAATTCTATTGGGCACAGAAGAAACGTAAACCTAGGAGCATGGTTTCTACCCTTGACTACACTATTGCATATATATTACCCTCCCTTTTTCACTATCCAACCCCAGAGTTGTTTACAAATAGTTATTACAAACCGTTGAACATGAATTACATAATTGAAATAAGAAAAATAAGAAGCTATTCTATAGGGGGCCTGCAGATAGGCCCAAAACCTCCAGAACCTCATTGCCATATGATGTTTCACATCCTTTCTCATAATTCGGGTGTGTCAGAGTTCCATAAGGACCTCAAGGGATCCCACGCAGTGCTCACACCCAGATTTCATAGCCATAGTAGAGTAAGTGCAGCGTGGAAGGGCCATCCTTAGTGTGTCAGAGTTCAGAGGGAGCTCAAGGGTCCCAAAGAAGTGCTCACACAAAGGGGGCAGAACTTAAGTGTCTAAGAGTAGAGTGAGAGTGCTTGAAAAAGTTTTGAAAATCTTTGAGCAAGGAGGAATAGTTTTACACAAGAAAGAGTGGTTTAAAGATGAGTTTGGCAAAAAAGACTTTATTCAGTAAAACAGTTTGAAAAAGAGTAAGGCAATCAGAATAAACACATTCACATCTTAGGATCAGGACAGCATACTAAGACAAGTTCAGCAACCACAAACACGGTAATGAGGGATTGGGGACAAGTATAGAGCATATAGGGGTAAGTACATAGTAGGCCGAGATGCACATAGGTACTAAATCAAGGAAGTTCTAAAGGGATTCAAGGGGGTAAGCTACAGTAGGTATTTCAGAACCACAATGAAGAAAGCAATCATAAATTGCAACTTACTTAGCACATAGAGTTTAGGCCAGGAACCAGAGAAGACTAAGTATTGCAGAGTCATAGTGAAGTATGCCAAAAGGGTTATCGTAAGCATGCTGAGTTCTAAGGGAGGGGATATATAACATGCTGATAACATAAACATGTCAATCACAGGTTCCACAGCAAAACCATAAGTAAAAAGCAGACTAGAAATAGAATGAATTGCAGTAGTAAAAGAAACATATTATTTTTGGTGCTTAAACTGAAATTAGGACATACCAGTGTAGAGGACAGTAAACAAAGAATAGAGGATAGGAGAACACAATAGTTAGCCTTGGCTTGCAGCCGGCTAACTTAGAACAGTATTGAGCAGCACAGAAAGAGAGAGTAGAGAATTTTTGGTTGTGAGAGAGATCTATTGAACCAGTGTGTGTTCGTCTTATTTTAATGAAAGACCAAAGCATTTATAGTTCGAAAACAGGTAGTCAAATAAGGTAAACTAACAGTTCAGTAGTAATTATAGAAGTACACACCAATTAGAATCAAATTAGTATAAAGGCTTCCTTCAATTAAGGAATCACACTCAATCAGTAATGGCCAGTGATAGAATAAGGAAAGAAAATCGTATGAGGCTGATTGTAGCACATAAGGAAATAGTATAAGTGTAAATTACGTATATGGCATGTAAATAAGGCCAAGTTCAGAAATTCTAATTAAGGAAAATACATATGAATTAATGTGACAGTAACATTAGTTATGAAAATAAGGCAAGAGATAAATTTGAATTTCGGAAATCAATAAGGAAGTCCTTGAGTAAGGTCTTAATTACGGGAAGTCAATATTTAATCAAGGAAAATATCACACGTTTAAGGAAGACTCAAAAATCAGTAGAGAACATTGTGCAAAATATTAGTGAAGTATCAATCATAGAGATTCAGGGATTCACAGATAGAAAACAATACTGAGTTTAGAGGAATTATAATAAGCTTATGAGAATAGACATAATAACTCCTAATAGACGAAAATCGGAAACCCTAACAGGCAAATACAGGGTAAAATCACATAAATCAGGGATTCACATAGAGCATGGCCTAATTAACAAAATAAATGTAGAATAGGCAGGAGAAGTGAAGGTTCAGCAACATTAATGAACAAAATCACATAATAGGCAGGAATAATTGCAGCCAGAAACCCTAACAAGCAAACATAGGGTAAAAAATTGTAGAATCACGGAGTACTCATGAGAAACAGTACACATAACAGAACATATCATCAAACAAACTCAGAACCCTTAGAAAAATTAGGGTTTTCAAAAATAATAACTCGGATAGAGGAGAAAGTTTAAACCAACATTTAAACATAGTGAGAATCATAGATTAATACCAAAATTAGAAAGAAAAGTGTTTTGAAAAAGGGGTCAGGAACCATAGTTTAGAAGACGAAGAGTCGTTTTAGGGAAAATCGGAGAACCTTTGAAGAAACAATAGAATAACTCATAACACGCCCAGATCTATTGCAGATCTAGGAAAATCAGAGGCTAGTGATTAGGGTTTCATATAGACAACCCAAAGAGAAAGAGAACTGGCTAAAGAACCACTGGTTTTAGCCAAAAATGAGAAAATCCTACTCATACGGCCGTTGATGGCCGGAGAATGGCAGAAAAGGCCATAGGTGGGAGTTGAACCGCTCCAGGTTCACTTGAGGACTTCAGGACAGTGTCAAACCGGCGTGGGAGGAGAGCCATAGGCTAGGAGTGGTGAGAACCCCATGGTTTCCTCCAAAGGAGGTGGCCGGAGAAGGGAGACAAAGCTCAATGGAAGGGAAGGTTAAGAGAGAACGAGAGAGAGAGATAGAGAGACGGGTGAGAGAAATGAAGCGGGGGGAAAATAAGGGGGGTAGTCGTTTAGGGGTTAATTAAGGGAGGTAGAGATCTGGGCCGTTGATTTGAATTAATCAACGGCTCAGATTAAAGGGGGATTGGGTCGGGTAGGCTATGCATTGGGCCTGGGGGTGTTCGGGCCATTTAATTTGGGTTGGGTTTCGGTAATATTGAATTAAAATGGTTAGATGTTAAATACCCACAAAATAGATAAATAATTAATAAAAATGGCTAATAATTATATAAAATAAAATTAAGGCTAAATAGATGAAACTAAAGTGATTAATTGGTATTAAAAATATAAAATGACTGATTATCGAATTAATATAGCATAAAATATATAATTAGGCTATAATTGCAAAGCCATTGCAATTATAGCCAAATAATGCTAATTAGGCTAATTTGTGAAATAATTTGGCCTTAATAGAACCTAAAATGATATATTAAACTAAGACATGCTTTGAAGTTATTTGTAATGCAATTTATGGTTAGTTATTGGAGATAAAAATACTGAATAAATTGGAATAAATTAATAAAAATGTGGGAAAATTATAAAAAAATACCAATCATTATAAAAACTTATTTTGAAGGCATATATGCAAGTTTAAAAATAATTTGAGAAAGAATTGGTTATCAACAGCTGCCCTTTTTTTACACGGGAAGGATGAAAGAGTTGTCGGGTAAAGATATGATGGCCAATTTTGAACGAGCGAAACGGTTTGAAGAGATTTAGGCCGCACCCTGGTTTCTGAGTTGCCTACATATCCATGGTTTTACAGGAATCAGGTCGTATGTAGTTCAGGAGCCATTAGCGAAGTATATCGATGGAGTTTTACAAGAACGGACGCAATATATAGGACTGGATGGACAAACGATTTACAGGGATGGTTAGGAGAATTGGAGCAGGACCGCTCCTGCTAGGGTGGTCGTTGCTTGCCGAACTACCTGCAAATAAGAAATACAAGCATATATTGTGCGTAATTTAAACATGATGCAAATTTTCGTCGGACCATGAATACTGTCTTTGGACGGTTAAGGATGACGTCCTCAGACCATGATGTCCTGGCCATGGATGGCTTGATGCAGGATTCGCAGGCCACGAAATGATGTTCTCTGGCCATGAAGATGGTACCTCCGAACCATGATGCCTTTGAATAATGATACGCGAAATTGAAAGAGATCCTCAGGTCATGACATGATGTTCTCGGGCCATGAAAATGGTGCCTCCGAACGATGACGCCTTTGGACAGGTTGGCGATATTTCAGCCCATAAAAAATGCAGTAGTATGATGTTGACAAGACAGAGCTTAGTCTTGCAAATTGAAGGGCAAAGCTTAGCCCGAAAGAAAAGTGAAGTAAATAATGCTTGACACAACGCTTAGTCTCGAAAAGTAAATTGGAGGCAGAGCTTAGCCGTGGAAGGCAGAAAAGTAGCCTTATGCAGATGGAGACAGTGCTTAGTCTCAGAAGGCAGAAAGGTAGCCTTATGCAAGAATGCAGATGGAGACAGTGCTTAGTCTCGGAAGGTAGAATGGTATCCTTATGCAAAGATGCAAATGCAAATGGAGACATGTCACGACCCAAATTCCCACTCTTTAGGCCGTGACTGCGCCTAACGTTGAACCCGTTAGGCCAGCCAACGTATAACTTGCAATAGCAATTTAAAATCATTTAATACGGAATAAAATGCTAACTCATCAACTTCAACCAATTTCCATCACATACTGAGATAATAGTGGGACAACCGTTTAACCGAAAATCGATAACATGTTTTTCCCTTTTTCATATTCCCAACAGAATCCTTCAAACATCGCTAATAAAAATAACGAAACTTTAAATGCGGAAAGTAAGAACATAACAAACGTAAAAAAAAACGTAAGCTCCCAAAACCGGGGTGTCACAATCTCACGGACTAACTACTAGAATACTAAATATAAGTCTGGGGATCCACGGACGCCAGTGTATACCTCGAAGCTCTGACGTGGACTAAAGCTATCTCCCTCAGAACGCTCCACGGGGTCCGGTAGCAGGGTCTGCACAACACAAGGAAGT